>CAUYOR010178252.1:0-46182 GCA_963573925.1 Callimico goeldii | reverse complement strand
TCTCACCACGTAATATCTGCACACACTGGCAACACTTTACCTTCCACATAAGTTGAATTAGCCTGAGGCTCTCACCGGTTGCCAGCACCATGCTTCTTGCACAGTCTGCAGAATCTCTTCCCCTCACTGCACACCTTCCCGGGAGAGTTCTGCACCCCCCTCCCACCTTCCCCCTCACTGCAAATCTCGGTACAGTTCTACGCCCGCCAACCTTCCCCCCTCACTGCTCATCTCCCCTCCACTCCCCTCCACCCCCCTCCTCTTTCCTCCTTGCTCTGTCACCCAGGCTAGAATGCAGTGGAACAATCACAGCTTACTGCAGCCTCAACCTCTTGGGCTCAAGGGATCCTCCCACCTCAGCCTCCTTAGTAGCTGGGACTGCAGGCATGCACCACCACTCCTGGCTAATTTTTTATTTTCTGAGACAGAGTCTTGCTCTGTCGCCCAGGCTGGAGTGCACTGGCATGGTCTCGACTCACTGCAACCTCCACCTCCCGGGCTCGAGTGATTTTCCTGCTTCAGCTTCCCAAGTAGCTTGGATTACAGGCACGCACCACTACGCCCAGCTAATTTTTGCATTTTTTAGTAGAGATGGGGGTTTCACCATGTTGGCCAGGATGGTCTCAATCCCTTGACCTCGTGATCCACCCGCCTCAGCCTCCCAAAGTGCTGGGATTACAGGTGTGAGCCACTGCGCCCGGCCTATTTTTTTTTTCATTTTATGTAGAGACGGGATCTTGCCTTGTTGCCCAGGCTGGTCTCAAACTCCTGGACTCGAGCGATCCTCCCACCTCAGCCTCCCCAAGTGTGAAATTGTGAGCCACCATGCCCAACCTATAATAGGGAATTGTCAGGAAAAGTTCTTGATGAGAAGTAAGAGGAGTTGGGAAGAGCATCCCCAGGCTCCTCCCTTCTGAACTCCAATTCACCAGGCCGCTCCCAGCCATCTGGGTTTTGTCGGTGCCGGGTGGTTCTTCCAGACCACGGGGCCAGTGTGCAGTTAGAGCCCTGAGCAAACGGGTGAGCAACACCCCGGGGGCCAGCCCTCATGTCCCCACTGATGCCTGCTCCCTGGGGTCCCTCCGCCCTTGCTGCTTTCTTTCCTGCCTCCAGGTGGGAACTGGCAGAAAGGCATCATCCCACCCTCCTGGCTTATGGTCTTGGAGACTCTTCCTCCTTTCCTTTTTCTCTCTTACCAAAGCAAAAAGCAAACTGGTTGCTCACTGAAGCCTGATAATACTGTGATTTTAACGAAGACGCTGGGCTGGGTGCCGTGACTCACACCCGTAATCTCGGTACTTTGGGAGGCTGAGGTGGACAGATCATTTGAGCCCAGGAGATTAAGACCAGCCCGGGCAACATGGTGAAACCCTGTCTCTACAGAAAATACAAAAATTAGCCAGGCCTAGTGATGCGCACCTGTAGTCCCAGCTACTTGAGAGGCTGAGGTGGAGGACCACTTGAGACTGGGAGGTGGAGGTTGCAGTGAGCCCCAGAGCAAGACCTTGTCTCAAGGGAAAAAGAAAAGACTCTCTGGGTTGGAACTAACAGGACCCCACTGGGGGTGATTTGAAGGGAAATTCTGGACTCACATTCAGGATGCAGGCAAGTCTTACAGCTGGGCAGAGGGAGGAAGGGCTAGATAGGGACTGGAAAAGCCAGGGGCTGGGCCCGTGCTCTCCACTCTCTGCCACATCCCAGTGGAGAAGGCTGCGTTCTGTGCACCTCTCTAAATGCTGTCACCCTCAGAAACTGACCATTCCCAGTTTCTCGGTGATACCCCAAAGGGGCCATTTGGCTGGGATCTGGAGGGGCTGTCCACATGGGTGGGCCCCTCCCATGGGGGTCAGGGGTCACTTTCCAGGGAAAGGACATTGCTGGGGGTGGAAGGAGGGAGACCCCCACCTGTGTCAGTGACGGTGCATCAGGCTCTTTAGGCTGCCGCCAAGCCCAGTGCCCCCACTTTACAAAGGAGACTGAGGCTCAGAAGACAAGAGGCAGAACCGCTCAAAAGCTCTCTGAGTGCTGGAACTGGTTGTCACCCCGCGCTCCCTGTCACCCGCCTACCTGGGGCCGGAGGATCCTTGTTAACATGTCCACTGTGAGGGCATCCTGCCAGCCTGGTCGTGTCTATGAACATGTTACTGCGTTGGGGAGATGCAGGTCTACCCTTTTTTCTGTAAAGACCCAGAGAATCGATACTTCAGGTTCTGTAGCCACAGAGGGCATGCAGGGGAGCAGATGTGTTCGCATCCCCATGAGACGTTATTCACAAATGAGATGTGCAGGGTTTAGCCAAGGGCCATCGTCTGCAACCCTAGAATGAATAACCAGACCCGGAGGCTTGACCTGCGCCTCCCACGGTGTGGACCCTGGGCGCAGCAGAACCGATGCCTGGCCTTTCTGGTGTGTGTGTGTTTTGAGACGGAGTCTCTGTCTGCCACCAGGCTGGAGTGCAGTGGCATGATCTGGGCTCACTGCAAACTCCACCTCCCAGGTTCAGGCGATTCCCCTGCCTCAGCCTCCTCAGTAGCTGGGACTACAGGTGCGCGCCACCATGCCCGGCTAATTTTTTGTATTTTAGTAGACGAGATTTCACCATGTTGGCCAAGATGGTCTCAAACTCCTGACCTCAGGTGATCTGCCCGCCTCGGCCTTCCTAAATGCTGGGATTACGGGCATGAGCCACTGCGCCTGGCCAGTGTTTCTGTTTTTTAAACTCTGGATTTAATTGTACCCCAAACATGAAAGGTTTGTTTGCTGATCATAGTTACGTCTTTGAAAATTCCCCTAAATATGTTTTCCTGTACTCAAAGCAACACACGTTTATGGCAGTGATTAGGAGAGTTTATCTCGGCGTGAAACCTGGAATCCACATTTGTGTTTTTCCAGGGCTTTCCCACCCCAAAACCCCGTGCGGAGTGTCACCCTGAACTGGTTGCCGCACGGTCTTGCAGACTCACACGTGGTTTGGAAACACCGTGGGCTCCTTGAGGCTCCTTTCCTTGCACTGGCTTTTCCTCAGCTCAGCCTCCATCTGCACTGTTCTTCGAGCCTCATACATGGCTTTGCTGACTCTCCTTTCCCCGCTGCCTCATGGGCCTCGGACTGACAGCTTCATGGGCATCTGTCCCTCCCCGTCCGACATGTGTGCTCCTCATACTGAGAGGTGACAGAGGCCACCCCAACTTCCTGCTTCCCGGGAGTGGGCGAGCATCTTTATCGAAACCTGCTGGGCTGTGCCTGAGTCCAAGGACACCTTCCAGGGATGAGACCCTGAATAGCATAGGGCTTGGCGTCCACTCGAGGCCCGACGGGCCGGGGATAGGGGCCGGTGGGCTTGGGGAGTGGAGTGTGATTCATACGGGAAGCTCAGGCCTAGAATCCAAGTGTTTTGGGAGGCTGAGCCGTGCAGATCTCTTGAGCCCAGGAGTTCGAGACTAGCCTGGGCAATATAGTGAGAACCTGTCTCTACAAAAAAATTAACTGGATATGGTGGCACATGCTTGTCGTACCAGCTACTCAGGAGGCTGAGGTGGGGAGAATCGCTTGAGCCCAAGAGACAAAGGCTGCAATGAGCCGAGGTTGCACCACTGCACTCTAGCCTTGGCAAGAGAGCGAGACTAGGTCTCAAAAAATAAAAATAAAATGACAAAAGATTGCCTCTGTTCTCTCTCTAATCCCTTTTCCTTTCACGAAAGTAAATACTGTTAACTGGTGCATAGCCTTCCAGATTTAGTCTCAGCTTTTCTATAATACAGACTTTGAGCCTTTACTAGTTTTTCCTGAAGCCTTTAAAATGTAAATGAAATTAGGCAATATTATTGGTTTCTTTCTGTTTTGACATGAAGTCTTACTCTGTTGCCCAGGCTGGAGTGCAATGGTGTGATCTTGGCTCACTGCAACCTCTGCCTCCTGGGTTCAACTGATTCTCCAGCCTCAGCCTTCTGAGTAGCTGGGATTACAGGCACCTGCCATCATGCCTGGCTGATTTTTGTAGAGATGGGGTTTCACCATGCTGGCCAGGCTGGTCTTGAACTCCTGACCTCAGGTGATTTGCCCCTCTTGGCCTCTCAAAGTGCTGGGATTACAGGTCTGAACCATCGCACCCAGCCAATATTATTGTTTTGAGACCTGCCTTTTTTATTCAGAAGTTTCTGGATATGTTCCTTGTCAGTTTATGGCCACCTGCCTTGTTTTGTCCTGAGACTGCCAGGGTAAAGAATGTCCTAGAATATGTCCGCACTTTCCCCTGTTTTAGAACATGTATGCTATCTGCAGATGTTCTGTTCTTCTCTTCTTTTTTCTTCCTTCCTTTCTTTCTGTATTTTACTGAAGATATTTCACTTGTTACATATTTTACACACATGTGCAAGACTTTCTATAGAACACGGTCTTTAAAAGTGAAATTGTTCGGCCATAGGGTTTTTTTTTTATAATTTATATGAGTTTATGTTTCCCTGGTTTTCCGTGGGCTTGAGCCTCTGGACGGATTTCTTTGGAGAATATCTGTGCTGCATTTACAAACAGGTTTCTCCTTCTCTGTCTGCAGGACAGCTGTGCAAGAGTGCTTCTGTTTCGAGGCGGAAATAAGGAACTGAAAAACTACAACAGCCAGACTCCATTTCAGGTAAACGTGTTCTCAACGTCAGGCTCCACGTGTGGGTCACCGTGGGTGAGGGCTGTGCGTCTCTGTGGTTGCATTTGTATGTGTCACAGGAGGCCGGCTCGCTCTGTTGCAGATGTTTTCTTATTCAGAGGCGGCCCCGGGCGCCTCCCTCTCCTAGTGAGAAGCTGGTACCCTGTCTCAGTGTGCCCACTTGCACTGGCTCCTTCCTGTTAGAGCACGTGGCATGAAGAACGTGGACATGGGTGTGGCAGTCAGCCTCAGAAAGGCAGCAAAGATCTAAGTGCCTGCAGCCGTACAGCTGCTGGGAGATGCTGGCTCTGCTGCCCGTCCATCCAGTGGGGCAAACTTCCTGAGGATTGCACAGGAGGGGCCTGCCTTCCATTGGCACCGCCACGGGGTCGGCTGTCCCAGAATAGGGGGAGAACAACCCCAGCCAAGCGTGGACCAGGGTGTTCTGTGGTGGAATGCACAAATCCAGGTCCTAAACTTTTATTTATTTATTTTTATTTTTTATTGCATTTTAGGTTTTGGGGTATATGTGCAGAACATGCGATATAATTGCATAGGTACTTTTATAAAAAATTGTGGTAAAATACATAAAACACCACATTTAACATTTGAAGCATTTTAAAGCGTACACTTCAGTGGCATTAAGTATATTCCTGATGCTGTGCAAAACCATCCCCACTGTCCAGCTAACGCCTTATCACCCCCAAAAGGAAATTCTATACCCAGCAACCGGCCACTCCCCACTCCCCCTCCCCCGGCCCCTAGGAAACCACACATGACCTTCCATCTCTATGAATCTGCCTATTCTGGACGTGCGATATGAATGCAGTCATACAATAGATGACATTTTGCGTCTGTTGTGCTTCTGTCATCAGCGTCACGTCCTCGTGGCTCACCTGCACTGTAACCTGTGTCCACGCCCCACTCCTGTTCGTGGCTGGGTAATATGCTGTTGCAGAGATACGGAGCTTGTTGACTTTTGACGCAACAGTCCAGGGTGAAAATAAAATCCTTTCAGCTAAATGCTCGTTCTGTTTTAGCTAAAGGAGTGGTAGAAATGCTTCCTGCTGTTATACACCATCACGTCCACTTGAACTGAAAATGGACATTTCCCCGATTCTCCTCATTTGGAAATAATTTGTGTATCTTATTGCCCTGAGAGAACTTTAGTTTAGAATTGGCTTCCACGAATGATTTTACTGATGCTCTTCTTAGACATTTCTAATATACACAGGCTTGTGGTCAAAACGAAGTTCAGTCCAACAACCGAACCCAGATGTTTCATAGGCACTACAGTATTAGTCCTGCTCATGCTGTTAATAACAGCATCTCTGACACTGGGCAGTGTACAGAGGAAACAGGTTTAATTGACTCACAGTTCAGGATGACTCAGGAGACCTCAGGAATCTTATAATCATGGCAGAATGGAAAGCAGACACGTCCTTCACATGCTGGCATTGAGGATAAGTGCCAAGCAAAAGGGAGAAAAGTCTCTTAGAAAACCACCAGATCTCATGAGAACTCACTTGCCATCATGAGAAGAGCAGCTTTGGGGTAACTGCCTCCATGATTCAGTTACCTCCCAGTGGGTCCCTCCTCAACACAGGATTGTGGGAACTACAAGATGAGATTTGGGTAGGGACACATTCAAACCGTATCAGCCATTAGGGAGTTTACTTCACTCTTCAGTCATGGTGGGCCTGGATTTTGGTCTTGAATCTGGCAGTCCGCAAATGTCTAATGTAAAGTGGGTGGTTGAAAGGGGTCCCTGGTTTACTGATGGATCCGCAGAGATTACAGTTACACTCCAGGAAAATGTCCCTTTCCGGTGGTGAATATGAGGAGGCTGTGGGCTTCTTCGATTTCATGGTGTGACTGGTCTGCCTCTTTGGGGTTAACTGTGCATTAGTGGGCTTGGTTTAAAAATTATCTCTTGAATTGGGCGTGGTAGCTCATGCCTGTAATCTCAGCACTTTGGGAGGCTGAGGCAGGTTGATCATGAGGTCAGGAGTTCAAGATCAGCCTGGCCAAGATGGTGAAACCCTGTCTCTACTAAAATTACAAAAATTAGCCAGCGCAGTGGCTGACACCTGCAATCCCAGCTACTTGGGAGGCTGAGGCAGGAGAATTGCTTGAACCTGGGAGTTGGTGAGCCGAGATCGCACCACTGCACTCTAGCTTGGGCCATGGAGGAGGACTCTGTCTCAAAAACAAAAGAAAATTGTTTTTGGTCATTAAATAATTTAGTTTGTTTGTCCTTTATTTTCAAAAAGACCAGAAAACTATTTCTGACTCTCCTCAGTGGTGGCTTATAACTGCCACACGGAGCTCCAGGGAAACAAGTCTTGCATGGCACCCAGGATAAAAGGTCCATGTGGGTGGCCTGCCCCCTCCCTGTCAGTCACCATCAGTGCCCTGTCACCGCTGGCAGTGACCACCTGAGATGGGGATGCCCTTGTTACGTGAGTCGTGGTAGGATGCTTGGTCCACCCTCATGGCAGCAGAACTGCACCAGCACAGATCCGTGCCGTCTGTCTCTATTTTGCTAAGGACAATCAATCAGTGCCACAAATGATTCCTAAAGGAAGTGATGCACACTGCCACGGAACCGATGAGACTCCGAACACACAGACGTTGCTCAGGTAACTGGCTGAATGAGGTCTCTGCCAATTTACGTGTCCAGCGTGGGCCCTGGCCATGCCGGTCAGGAACCGGCTTCCTCCTCCTCCCCTTCCTGCCTTGTGTTTTACTAATACAAAGAGACTGGATTTACTCTGTGGATCTTTGCCCATAAACTATCCCCAGCTTTTATTTTCATTCACAGTTGTTCTCCCAATTATGATAAATGAATCAGTTAATATTGAGTTTGTGGGAGAAATGATGGCTGGCTGCTCCATTTAAAAGGTATCAAATATGTTCATCTGGAAAGTGCTCATGTATAAAAAGTGCTCACAAAGGCAGGTTTTTCTTTTTGTTTCTGGCTTTTCAGACACTTTGAACTAGAGTTTTTTTTTTTTTAATTGTACTTTAGGTTCTGGGGTGCATGTGCAGATCTTGCAGGATTGTTGCATAGGTACAGACATGCCATGGTGGTTTGCTGCCTCCATCCTCCGTCACCTACATCAGGCATTTCTCCCGGTGTTATCCCTCCCCAACCTCCCCACCCCCACTGTCCCTCCCCTAGCCCCTCCTCCCCCAACACACCCCAGTGTGCGATGCTCCCCTCCCTGTGCCCATGTGTTCACATTGTTCAACAGTTTCCTACGAGTGAGAACATGCATTGTCTGATTTTCTGTTCCAGTGTCAGTTTGTTAAGAATGATGGTTTCCAGATTCATCCATGTCCCTACAAAGGACATGAACTCATCATTTTTTATGGCTGCATAGTATTCCATGGTGTATATGTGCCACATTTTCTTTGTCCAGTCTATCATTGATGTGCATTTGGGTTGGTTCCAGGTCTTTGCTACTCTAAACACTGCTGCAATGAACATACGTGTGCACAAGTCTTTATAATAGAGTGATTTATAATCCTTTGGATATATACCCAGTAATGGTAATGATGATGGTCATGATGATGGTCATGATGGTGGTAATGTTTTTAGTGATGGTGGTGGTCATGATGGTAATGTTGATAGTGATGGTGGTGGTCATGATGGTAATGTTGATGGTGATGGTGGTGGTCATGGTGGTGGTAATGATGGTGATGGTGGTGGTGATGATGGTAATGGTAATAGCGATGGTGATGGTGGTCATGATGATGGTAATGGTGATAATGGTGGTCATGATGATGGTAATGTTGATGGTGATGGTGGTCATGGTGGTGGTAATGTTGATGGTGATGATGGTCATGGTGGTGGTAATGTTGAAGGTGATGGTGGTGGTCATGATGGTAATGGTGATAATGGTGGTCATGATGATGGTAATGTTGATGGTGATGGTGGTGGTCATGATGGTAATGGTGATAATGATGGTCATGATGATGGTAATGTTGATGGTGATGGTGGTCATGATGATGATAATGTTGATGGTGATGATGGTGGTCATGGTGGTGGTAATGTTGATGGTGATGATGGTGGTCATGGTGGTGGTAATGTTGATGGTGATGGTGGTCATGGTGGCGGTAATGTTGATGGTGATGATGGTGGTCATGGTGGTGGTAATGTTGAAGGTGATGGTGATGGTCATGGTGGTGGTAATGTTGAAATGTTGGTGGTAATGTTGATGGTGATGGTGGTTATGGTGACAGTAGTAATTTTTTAGTGATGGTGATAGTGATGATTTTGATCATGGCCATGATTATGGTGATTAAGATACTGAAAATGTTAGTGATGAATTTTCCATTTGCACAGAATTTTAAAGTTCACAAATGGTTTTTTATATGTTCTTGTTTAATGTTCAACCCAATGAGATAGGCTTTTTAAATCTCCAATATATGGGATAAATGGAAAACTACAGAGACAGATGGTGAGAATTCCAAAATTAGTGATAAGTCAGCAGTCCCCAGGCCTTCTGACTTCCAGTCCGGGGCTCTGAGATCTACTGTGAGGAAGAGCCTTCTTTCTGCCAGGCACTTCTCCTGCAACCAGCTGTGAAATGAAGATCATCAGGGACCATTTGCTTTTTTGGATTGCTCAGTCCAGGATAGCAAGCTTCCTGATTCTGAAGACAAAGAGAAACAGAATGGATAGAAGTCTAAACAGTAGAAGGTCCAAACCAAGGAGGGTGCAGCAAGGGAGAGAGGCAGAAATGGGCTCTGCGTGGTGGGTACTTTGAGATGTCAGCTTGGCTACGCTCTAGCACCCAATTAACTACTCAAATGCTGATGTAAGGTTGCCGTGAAGGTGTCCTGTGGTGTGATTAACATCAATCACTCAACTTTAAGTAAAGGTATAGCCTCCACGACATGGGTGGGCCTCATCAAATTTCCTGGAGGCCCTAAGAGCAAAACCTGAAGTTTCTCAGAGAGGAATTCTGCCCTAATACTGCAGCGCCAACTCCCGCCTGAGTTTCCAGCCTGCTGCCCTGTCCTGTGGATTTGGGGCTTGTCAGTCTCCACAGTCATTTAAACCAATTCCTTAAGCTAAATCTCTTTACAGACTACATACGTACACATACACACATGTAAAGTATACACATACACAATGTATATATGTATACATGTTACAAATACATGTGTAAATATATCTTTGCACATGTGTGTATATTCACACACACACACATACAACCTGGGTCTGTGTCTCGAGAGCCCTGGCTGATGCATGGGAGGACTGATTGGAGGAGTTATTCCTGCCTCCCCACAGCTGCATTCTGAAAGGGGCTTAGACGGTTTTTTGGATGCAGGGACTTGGGCACCTGGCATTGTAATTTTGGAGAGGGCAGGCTTTTCCCCACGTGCTGCCATTCTGTTGGTCTCCAGGCTGTATCTAGCACTTGCCAATTAGACGTCTAGAAGCAAAGAAAGGGTGGAGAAAATCAGGAAAAAAGGCAGTGGCAATGAGATGTTCAGAACAGCTCAATTTTAAGATGGCCCAATTTTAACGCAGGCAGAGAAGGACGAGGACGAAATGGGAGGGAAAGGACAAAGAAGGCCTTGACATGGATGTCTTTCTGATGAACAACAGGGTGTCTGGTGGCTTTGGTACCTCTTGGTGCCCGGTAGCACCCTGTCCAGTCCTGTGCTGAGCCCTTGCCATGTGGTCCCACAAAGCAGGGTCTCCTGTAGGTGAACAGCCCAGGTCACACACTCCTAAAGGGACGGTGAATGGGGTGCAGGCTGCTGGATGCCAGACCCTGTATTCTTCCTTAACCCTTAACACTGCACACAGCAGGAGGAGGACAAAGCCAAAACCAGGAACGAGGGGCTGGATTTCCACTTCTCTGGCAATTGGGTGATGGATCCCAGCATCACCGCAGGCCAAGCCGGGGATGGCAGAGGCCCAGGAATGCCGCTGGAGGGGGTTCTGTGTCATCTTGCTCTCTTCACTCGAGGACTCTGGGCAAAGCATTTTTGGACGTGGTCTGTCCCCAGTGCATTCACCTGGGGAGGACCTAGCCCATGAAAGTGAGCTCAGATCTCCCAACGCGTCAGAGCCTAGCTTTTGCCCTCCAGCCCCTTCGTCTGATTTCCTCTGGCACGGAGCTCCACATTGAGTTCCCACGGTTAGCAGTTTAGCCAGAGTGGGATGAGTAAATTTTCTCGTGCCACGTGTGGCAGTGGCTGCCAGAGCACTTTGCCAGTGGCTGTGCACTCTGCAGTTCCTCTGATGGTGCCGTTGGAGGCAGCTGTGTGGGGGAGGGACGGCCACTGAGGAAGGCCACCTGACCCCATGGGTAACACGGTTCTTGGCGTTAAACACTTCTCAGAAACCAACGTAATCTACTCAAAGAACCCTTCTCGTTTCCATTCTCTCCAGCTGGCTTTCTGAATTTCTCTCCTTGTTAAATGAGCCCCAGACAAGACTGTTTGGTTATGCCTTCCTTATTTTGTGGAAATCCAGGTGGATGTGGGAACAAGGTCATGGCGTTTCCTCACAGGACCTTCCTCTTCCCTGATGAATGCCATGGGCAGGGTCCCAGGACACCCCCGCTGTGATTGCAACTTCTATGAGCTGATGTTGGTAAATTGTAAAGTTCATGTAAGACTTAGACATGTGTGCATGCATGCACACGCACATATACACATGCACACATACACAGGCACACACATATATGCACACACACACATGCATACACACACATACACACACACACATACACACGGGCACACACATACATGCACACACATACATGCATATACACACGCACACACATACACATACACGCACACACATACACATACACACATACAGGCACACACATGCACACACGCATACACACACGCACACACATATGGGCACACACATACACATGCATATACACACGCACACACATATACATACACATGCATACACACACATGCGCACACATACATATGCATGCACACATACACGCATGCACACACACACAGTGCTTCTGGAGGTGTGCATGCCCGTCCACAGGTGGGAGCTGGCCGAGCCTCATTACCACCAGCAGCATCGTGGCCTGCGGACCCCTCATTGACTGGGGTCAGTTGGGGGGGGGTCCTCCCTGTCTGTCACCACCGTGTAGACCCCGCTGCGCCCCACCCGTGAGCAGTTGGACTATGATGGGCCTTTGACCCGAAGCCTACTCTCCACTGGCCTGTCAGCTCTCCTGGCCCCAAGCTGCCTGACTGTTCCCAAACCAAATGCCTATTCTGTGTCTTGGCGGGGGTGCTGACAGGGAGGGGAGGAGCAGGAGCAGAAGCCGCAGGGTGTGCCGGCTCCTGAGACAGAAGAAGGGGGCCAGCGTGGGAAGCCATGCCCTGGCCGGAGGTTGGGAGCAGGGCTGCCATGCAGCTATTCAGGAAGGTGGCCACTTACAGCTCCCCTGAGCCTGGCCAGCCTCAGCCCCAGGATGGATGCAGCCTTGAGCAAGAAGATAAAATCCCACACCCGGGGAGGGCGACTGGTAAACATGGCCACAAGCAAGAAGGAGCCACCAGCCGCCAGGAAGCGAAGCAGGGTAAATCAAGAAAAGGCCAAGACCAAGGGCAAGGGAGGGCGGGAGGTGGGGGCCTGAGTGGAGATGGGACCCCTGCAGGGAAGCTGTGCACAAGCGTCCCAGGGAGAGGGGCCCGGAAGGAAAACCCATTTCCTCACCTCTGCCAGGCCTCTCGAGCTCACCCCGACACCAGGGGTGTGGAGGTTTCCTCACCGACAACCAACTCTGGCACCACCTGGGTGTCCTGCGACTCAGCTCAGTTCTGGGGCAGTCTACCCGGGACTAGCGTCAGACCCCACAGGTCAAAGGCTCAGGTTCACCAGACTGCCCCCCGCCACCACCGCTGATCACAGACGCCTGTCAGAACCCAGCTTCTCACCCAGCTTCTGACCAGCTGTACAGTATAAACTGAGAGTTCGTGCGACCCCTTCCTTGGATTCAAAAATGTGCTAGAATGGCTCTTAGAACCCAGGAGAAGGTGACCTGCCACTGCCAGGTTGTTAAGAAAGGCACAACCCAGGAACAGCCAAATGGAAGAGAAGCTCCAGGGAAGGAGGTGGGGAGGGGTGGCGAGGCCTGCACGTCCTCTGGGAGCTCCGCCCTCCCAGCCTCTACTCTCTGTTCACCACCCTGGGGGCTCTGTGAACGCTGGCTCTGTTGGGTCTGTAGAGGTTTCTTTTCACGGGCGTGATTGATTCCTTCCTGGACTGTGGGTGATGAGCTCAACTTCCAGCCCCTTTCCACTCCTCGGAGGTGGTCAGGGACTGAAAGTCTCTCCCTCCGGCCACGTGGTAATCAGGCTGTCTTTGGACTTTCCAAAAGTCAGTTCACTGTCGACACTCCCCCCACCTTTACTGCGTTGATCACTGGGAAATGCCAAGGATTCTTGGAGCTCTGTGCCAGAAACAGTTTCCGCTCACTGCAACCTCCCCATCCTGGGTTCAAGCAATTCTCCTGCCTTGGCCTCCTGAGTAGTTAGGATTACAGGTGTCTGCCACCGTGCCCGGCTGTTTTATTTTTTTATTTTTATTTTTTGTAGAGACAGGGTTTCACCATATTGGCCAGGCTGTTCTCGAACTCTTGACCTCATGAGCTGCCTGCCCTCGGCCTCCCAAAGTGCTGGGATTTCAGGTGTGATCCACTGCGCCCAGCCCAAATTTTATACATATATATATGTGATTGTAAGTTACAGTAACATGAGTCACAGCAAAGGCTGTTAGTCTGGAAAGAACGTGGTCTGTCTTCGGGAAAGGAGGTGGTACCCGTGGGGGGCTCGTGGCCAGGCTTCCATCAGACACTACCTGGCAGGGCAGGGGGAGGAGCGTAGCATGGATGTGCTAGGCTAAACAGGGGTCCCCAAAAATGTCAGGTCCTGATCCCTGTACCTCATGAATGGGACCTTGTGTGGCAGAGGCTTTGATAAAGTGAACGCCTAGACATGGAGGCGTTACTCCGGATCATGGGGCGGGGTCTCAGTCTGCTTCCGTGTGTCGAGACCACATGGGGAGAGGAAGTGGGGCGGGGAGGGGCCAGGCCCTTCCTAACAACCAGCTCACAGTGGGAACTCACAGAGCCAGAACCGGCTCACTGTGACGGTTCGTATTGCTGGCAGGGCGTTGTTTCTGGGTGTGTCTGTGAGGGTGTTGGCATGGGAGATGAGCGAGTGAGTCAGTGGGTCGGGAGAGGAAGATCCACCCTCTTGTGGGCAGGCACCATCCAGTTGGCTGCTAGCACGACGGGAACAAAGCAGGTGGAGGCAGGAGGGGTGGCCTTGCCTGCTGGGTCTCCCGGGTCTCCCGGCTTCCTTCGTCCTCTCCTGCTGGATGCTTCCATCCACGGCTGACCTCGGACATCAGGCTCCAAGTCGTTTGGCCTCTGGACTCTGGGACCTACACCAGTGTCTTGCTGAAGACTCTTGGTCCTTCGGCCGCAGACTGAAGGCTGCACTGACGACTTCCCTGGTTTTTTTTTTTTCTTTTTTTTGAGACAGAGTTTCGCTCTTGTTACCCAGGCGGGCGTGCAATGGCGCAATCTCGGCTCACCGCAACCTCCGCCTCCTGGGTTCAGGCAATTCTCCTGCCTCAGCCTCCCGAGTAGCTGGGATTACAGGCACGCGCCACCGTGCCCAGCTAATTTTTTGTATCTTTAGTAGAGACAGGGTTTCACCATGTTAACCAGGATGGTCTCGATCTCTTGACCTCGTGATCCACCCGCCTCGGCCTCCCAAAGTGCTGGGATTACAGGCGTGAGCCACCGCGCCCGGCTGCTTTTTTGAGGCTTTCGGACTTGAACTGGACCACTACCTGCTCCCGTTCCCCAGCTTTAGACGGCCTGTTGTGGGACTTCGCCTTCTGATCGTGTGAGCTGGTTCTTGCTAACAAAACTCCCTTTCCTGTGTAAATAGATCCTGTGAGATGTGTTCCTCTGGAGAGCCCTGATTTAGTGCACTCACCTTGGAGGAAGGGCATTGATCTGTTCGTGAGGGATCCACCCCCATGACCCAGACACCTTCCGCTCACCCCCACTCCCGACAGCACCACACTGGGGATGACATTTCAGCGTGAGGTTGGGAAGGTGCCAGTGTCTAAGCTGGGTGAGCCATCGTCATCACCAAGGTCCTCCTCGGAGGACACACACAGGGAACGGGGCTGCGTGAAGGTGGAGACGGTGGGGGTGGGACAGGGGTTGGGGGCAGAGATCAGATGGTGCGGCCCAGAGCCAGGAGGCTGGGAAGGACCCTCCCCTGGAGCCTTCCCGGAGAGCATGGATCCGATGACACCTCAGGATGAAGTGATGCTGTTTTGGACTCTGGCTTCTAGGACCTCAGGGAAGGTTGTTGCTCGAAGTCACCTTGTCTGTGATCATTTGTTCCTGCAGCCACAGAAAGCAGCTCCTAGAGACCACTGGTGGGTGTCAGTGGCGAGCTCCCGCACTCCTGCTGCTCAGGCCCCCCAGCCCGCACAAAGCCAGGGTCGCCCCGCCATCTGTGTCCCCCCGAGTGCCACCCTGAAGCAGCCTCACCTTTCCATGAAAATCGTCAGCAGCTTGGGCGTGTCTCTGCTGCTTACCACCAATGAAAGCCACACAGAAAAGCCACGGCGTAGGCGCCGACTTGAGAATGGTTTCTGCGCTGAGACGGGCGGTAGCTCCGTAGCCACCCAGAGACAGCATTTTGCACTTGCTCGGTAATTTGATAAAATCCCATTTATTTGAACAAGACAGCCGAGTAGCTAGACAGCTTGCGTCTATGCACTTTACGAGTGGAGGGAGCACATCAGCGGAGAGTTGGCAAAGGACCGCGGCTTCTACCGCGCATCCTTGGACGGGTTTTGTGTTGTGTCCAACACCATTTCTATGAACAAGATGGAACGCATTCCAGAATTCTCTTCCTTGCTCTCAGTCACCCAAGAAGATGGGTTATTTTGGGTCTGCATTTACTGAGGCACAAGGCCTCGGCCCAGAGGAAACCAGCACGCGTTCAGCCACAGATCTGGCCAGAGGGCACAGCAGGGGCCTGGCATTCCTGTCCACGGAGCCTGGGTTCAAATCCAGCCTGGGTTTCTTCTCAGCTGGTGCCCTTGGTCAGGCCACTTAGGATGTACTCAGAAGTTTCCGAAGCATTTGCCCCGTAAATTCGTGTCTATCTAGGACCTGTGAAGGTGACGTTGTTTGGAACGAGGGCCTTTGCAGATGTCTCTGAGTTAAGGTGAGGTCACGCTGGATCAGAGAGGCCCTAATCTTGAAAGAAAAGAGAGACAGATGCACACGGGTTAGAACACCGTGTGAAGATGGAGGCTGATTGGAGGGGTGTGGCCGCAAGCCAAGGAATGCTCTTGAAGCTGGAAGAGCCTTCGGGGCAGGCAGCCCTGCCAACACCTGGAATGCAGACTTCTGGCCTCCAGAATTGTGAGAGGATAAACTTCCGTTGTTTCATCCACTGCTTTATGATGGCGCAGTGCAGCAGCCATGGGAAATGAATGCAGCTCTTCTCTGCTACTTGGAAATGGGGCTAACTACTGTAGTGAAAGGGGTGTCCGGAGGTCTGAGTGGCATCACACAGGTGCTGTGGTCTTAATGTGCCCTCAGATTCATGTGTTGGCTGGGCGAGGTGTCTCGTGCCTATAATTCAAGCACTTTGGGAGGCCTAGGTGGGCAGATCACTTGAGGCCAGAAATTCAAGACCAGCCTGGCCAACATGGCAAAACCTTATCTCTACTTAACACACACACACACACACACACACACACACACACAAATAAATTAGCTGGGCAAGGTGGCATGCACTTGTAATCCCAGCTACTTGGGAGGCTGAGGCATGAGAATCACTTGAACCAGGGAGGCAGAGGTTGCAGTGAGCAGAGATTGCACCACTGCACTCCAGCCTGGCAACAGAGCAAGACCCTGTCTGATTAATAAAAAAAAAAAAAAAAAGGTTGTATTGAGATTGAATTTCTGGTGTGGCAGCACAAAGAGGCGGGGCCTTTTGGAGGTGATTACATCATGAGGGTGGGGGCGAGACGCTGGCCCAGGCCAAGGTGGCCCAGGGAGGCCTGCAGCATGGGCCAGGGCAGTGACGGCGAGGGTGCAGGACAGGGACTTCCATCCATGGCAGGAGGAGGTGGCCGTGTCCAGCCGACTCTCTGTGTTCCCTGCAAACTCTCCAACCAAGAGGCTCGGTGCCCTGGTGTGGAGCCTGGGTCACCTTGTGAGCTCCCGGTGGCTATGCAGCTGGCAGAACCAGAAAGCCTGGCTGGTGCCAACTCTGGGATTCTGATCCGTCTCGCATTTCCTTCTCTTGGTGTGAAGGGAGGGTGAGCAGTGGAGCCTCAGAGCGAGGATGTCTCCCCACACGCCAGGCGGAGTCTCTGAGCTTGTGCAGCCAGGGTCCGGGGAGAGTTTGCCAAGATGATGGTCCCCAGAAGAGCTGCTTGCCTGGCGGAGCGCCAGGCCTGGGGACATTGCGCTGGGTTCTTCCCCCACTTTCACCCCCGATGCCCGTGTTCTGTGGGCGGAGCTGGGAGGGGCAGTGCTGAAGCGCTTGCTGACTGGAGGAGGGAGAATCAGCCTCCATTTTAGCCTTTTCTATCCCACGTGAGAGACCATGAAAATCAATATTTTTATTTCTTTTCTCTTTTTCTTTTGGCGTGTTTATCTGGTGTGTTTAGAAGCAGCTGGTTGACAGGGAGCCGGGCACTGGCTTGTACCTGCCGTGCATCTTGTGATCCGTCAACCTCCTGCAGGGTAGGTAGTGAGTCCGGGGTGGGCCCAGCTCTCATCCAGTAGCTAGGATGAACCATGGTGGAAGGTCACTGCCGGCCTGGAGGGTGGATCTGACCCAAGAGAGCTTAACTGTAACTTGCCTAGATGTTAATTTTTTTTTTTTTTTTGAGGGACGGAGTTTTGTTCTTGTTGCCCCAGGCTGGAGTGCAGTAGCAAGATCTCAGCTCACTGCAACCTCTGCCACCCAGGTTCAGGCGGCTCTCCTGGCTCAGCCTCCCCAGTAGTAGCTGGGATTGCAGGTATGTGCCACTTCGCTCAGCTAATTTTGTATTCTGGGGTTTCTCCATGTTGGCCAGGCTGGTCTCAAACTCCCGACCTCAGGTGATCTGCCTGCCTCAGCTTCCCAAAATGCTGGGATTAGAGGCGTGAGCCACCGCACCCAGCCCCAGGTGTTAAAATTTAAATTATTTTTAACTTAAAAAAATGAAATGTGTTGCTGGTGTTTAAACCTCCAGGAATTTCATTTAAAAATTCAGCTTTCCAGCTTCTCTTGAACAATTAGGAAACATGGCCCCACCCAGACAGCCTCTGTGTGTGTGGACGTCTGGCGGGGGTCAGGAGTGTGGTCCCTCTGGGAAGGCCGTGCTCTGTCTCCACCACTCCCTGTAGCCCGCCCCGGCCCACCTCCTCCACATTGCAGCGCTGTGGCCCTGCTGAGGGCATGCAGTTGGCGGAGTCAGTCATTTGGAAGTAGCTTCTTTTAAAAGTTCTTCTGAGTCTTATTTGGGATTCAGACTCTGTGTTCCCATAGAAACAGGGAAGTGGAAGCTGTATTTCTAGATTAGGGCGTAGAAACCTGGGGAACCCACACTGTGGCTGATGCTCTGTGCATATCTACGATGAAAAGTCCTCCGGGATCACACTCGTTATGTCCACCAGGACACACACAGTTTCACATGAGAGCCACGCGGTCTTCTAGGTGCGGGGACACCTCAGTGAGCCACAGCGCACTCTGCTCTCTGGGAGTGCATGTCAGATCATGAACAAGTACGTGGAGGAACGTGCAACATGCGGGGGTTGGCAAGGGACAGGAAGAAAAACAAAGCAGCATGGGGGTGCAGCGACACGGGGCCGGCCACGCGCAAGTCAGGCTCCTTCACACCGGGAGCCGAGGGCCGCCTCTGCGACGTATGGGGCAGAGACCAGGCAAAGAGGACGGAAGGAGCGGGCCCTCGGGATGTCTGAGGGAGAGGCATCTCAGGGAGTGGGGCTGGCACGTGCCAAGGCCCTGGAGTCAGCACCTGCCTGGGGTGTGTGGGAAGCCGGCCTGCTGCAGAGGTGGAGGTGGGATGGGGCCCACACCAGCGGTGGGAAATGAGACCACAGAGGGCCACGTTGCTGGGCGAGGACTTTGGATTTTACTCTCAGGGAGATGTGCAGTGCCAGTAGTGCAGAAGAGAACTCTAAAATGGAATTCAGTGTGTGCATCCATCACCCACCCAGATGCCAACCTGGATGGGGAGCAACGGCAAAGCCTCGTGAAGATGCTGAGTGAGGCATCTGGATTCCTCATTCTGCTCTAGAGCAGAATGTTCTAGAGCTCCCTGTCCAGTCCAGTAACCACAGAAGGCATGTGGCTCTTTACACGTAACTCTAATTTTTAAAAATGTAGACTTCAGGCCGGGCACAGTGGCCCATGCCTATAATCCCAGCATTTTGAGAGGACAATGTAGGCAGATCACCTGATATCAAGAGGTTAAGACCAGCCTAGCCAACCCGGTGAAATCCCATCTCTACTAACAATACAAAAATTAGCCAGGCACGGTGGTGGTGGGTGCCTGTAATTCCAGCTACTTGGGAGGCTAAGACAGGAGAATTGCTTGAACTCTGGAAGCGGAGGCTGCAGTGAGCCAAGATTGTGCCAATGCACTCCAGCCTGGGTGACAGAGCGAGACTTCATCTCAAAAAAAAAAAAGTGGAGTTCAGTTCCTCAGCCACATTTTCCGTGTTTCAGGCACTCAGCAGCCAGACCCTGCTGCCTGGTGTTCTGGAAGTTGATGGGTCCTTAGTCCAGAATGCTGCCTTGTCCCCTTACATCTGGGTGTGCAGTGCTGTTCCCTAACCTTTGAACAGCGTGAGTGTGTGTGGGGGTAGGGGCGGTGGGGATGGGTAGATGGTGTGTGTATGTTGGAGCAGTCTACAAATCTCATGCACGATTTGTACCAGATTGGGGTCAGCACTGGGAGGTTTTTCAAGTCAGTTGGTGGATTGAGCAAGCCTGGGGAAAGTTGGCTGGTGGAGAGGGAGGCTGTGCAGGAGATGACTTCAGGTCACCCTCATTCCCCGCGAGGGCTGAAGATGGAAGAAGCAGGAGAGCAGCTGTGCGGGCTCCATGTGGGAGGGAGGAAGGGTGAGTCTCTGAGCTCTTCCCCCATAACTTCCCGCTGCTGCAGCCCCAGGCACCTGCAGCTTGGTAACCAGTGTCTCAGGAGTCTAAAGTGATTCTGTAGTCTAAGCAAAGCCACCTGAGGCCAGCCCTGTCCACGTGCCTGACGAACTCAGGCAAGTCTGTGGCCGGGAGGTACCTGCTGCTGGAGGCTCTCCACGACTTAGTGGTGCTAAAGCCCTGGCAGGCACACAGCCCTGGGTTCCCCCGTGTGAAAATGAAGATGTGGTTGTGGTGACGTGGCAGCCTGGAGGAAACCATCCCTGACGGCAGCCGGAAAGGCTGGAAGCCATTGGAGCCCAGGGTATCGGAGGCTTGGCCCTTCCGCTTGAGGCTGTCAGCCTGGCTGTAAACAGGGCCTTGGAGGAACCCCGAACAGGCTGGGGGTCTGCTCTCTGATCTCAGCAGCCTGCTCTCTTCACCTGCCTCTGCTCCAGCCACTCAGGCCTCCGCTTTTGCTGTTAATTGAGCACAGGAAGCATCCCCTGGCCCCAGGGCCTTTGCGCTGCTGTGGACTCTGACTAGAACACTTCCTCCAAGGATCTTAGAGTTCATCTCCCCAGCGAAGCGCCCCGAGGGATGTCCTCCTGTTGACAAGAGCCACCGGCCCACAATGTCCATTCCCGGTTCAAGTGCCTTGAGTAGAAGATAGAGTCGGGAGGCTGAGGATCACCTGCCTTTAAAGGAAAGCTGTCATCTCAGAGGCAGACGCGAGACCAGCAGAACTGAATACTCCGGGCAGAAACCAAGGCAGTTTGGGGAACAGAGAGAATTTCCGAAGGAGATACTGTGCCTAATATCTGTTAGGCGCGTCACTCGTGTAAAGAAACCACCAGGCAGGCTTTGTGTGAGCAACATGGCTGTTTATTCACCCAGGTGCCGGCGGGCTGAGTCCGAAAAGAGAGTCAGCGGAGGGCCGTGGGATAGGAGTTAGTTTTACAGGTTGGGCAAGTGGTTGGTGAAAGGTGGTTATCTATTTTAGGGAGGGTGGTTATCTATTTCACGGGGTGCATGATCACAAGGGTGGGGGTCATCTATTACAAACAGGCGTGAGTGTAGGGTGGGGGTTATCAGTTGCAGGCAGAGGGGAGGGTGAGGGAAATTACACAGACACAAGGGTGGAGGCCTTGAGAAACCGATGTCCAGGGGGAGAAATTCTGCAAGGCTGAGCAGGGATGATGGTAGAAGGTTGCTGGCTGCAGGGGGAGAGCAATTCCCTGAGGCAGGAACAAGTTTTTTCACTTCTTTCTGTGGCCACCTGGTTACTTGTGGTCACTTCAGAACTTTCTGGCTCCTGGGGACCATCCAGAGGGGTGTGTGGGGGTCAACCAAGGCTGTAATGGCCAGGCTTGGACTTGCAGACCTGACGGTGTCCTCAGTGCAATAAGAGAACATAATAGCACCTGTGAAGCAAGGCGCATCGGAGAGACTCTGGAAGATCAGTGATCGTCAGCTAACGCGGGACAGCAGCCATGCTGAGGATGCAGGCGAGGAGGCGGAAGACAGCCTGGAGCGCAGGTGGACTGCAGGAGTGGTCGCGCAGGTTCCGCATCCAGGTGGTGAGGGGGAAATGAACAGAGATCATCCGGGACAAAGCCGCCGGGCAGACGGATGTGAGATTCCCTGCTGAAACGGACCTGGTGTGAGAAGACACCCCCGGCCAGCATGGGGTCCCTAAGAGCTCAGAACAGATACAAACAGAAACGGAACCCTAACAGTTTCAAGGGAGGAAAGTGACGTTGTGAGTAGAGTGTCTGGGGTCTGACGTCTCAGCAGTCGTGTGGGAAGCCCAGGGGAAAGCCTTTCAAAGCAGTGTTCTCCAAAATCAGGGAGAGGGTCCCAGGGGCGTCTCAGATGCGCCTGCTCTCGAATCGCCCTCTCCTGTGCTGCCTTCTCAGGAAGCTGGAGAGGAGCTTCACCCAGAGAGCGAGTGAGCCAGGGGACAGGAAGACCTGGAGGGGGGGCCCTGGCGGTGGGCAGAGGCCGGGCCGGGCCTGAGATAAGTGTGGAGCATTGGCCTAGGTGGGCACAGGAGGGCGGATGGCTCTTGGAGGAGGTGGCCCGGAAACCCGGGCCACAGAGACTGCCGTTGCCGAAAGTGTTTGCACCTCACAGGAAGAGACCTGCGCTCTGCAATTTATGCCTCTGTCAGAACTTGGTGATAAATGCGTTGCATGTAAATAGGCCGATTTGAAAATGCAGTGGTTACATACTCAAGAGAATACACTTGCAGTTGACTGCCTCCCTTGCTGTGGAGGAGATGTAGCTAGCCACAGGAGCATAAACACGGGAACCAGGATTTAGCCAACGCAAGGCCATGGCTGTCTTGAGCTACGTGATGAATGACTGAAACTCTCAACCTCCCTGGCAGGAAGTCAGTAAGGAATTTTTAAACAGAAGGAGATCAAGATGGATGATCAGATGTGTGCTGTTTACAAATAGGTAGCAAACACCTGAAAAAGCATTGTGGGGGGTGGGGGTGGTTGGCCCTGCGGGGAGGAAGGGGTTGGGTGGGAGGGGAGCAGCTCATACCCGGCGTAGAACAATTGGACGTTTTAAAAACAATTGTCCATCCAGACAGAACATTGTTGCTTTAAAAGTTAGATTTCAGCCAGGCACTGTGGCTCATGCCTGTAATCCCAACGCTTTGGGAAGCCGAGGCCTGCAGATCACAAGGTCAGGAGTTAGAGACCAGCCTGGTCAACATGGCGAAACCCCATCTCTACTAAAAAATCCAAAAATGTAGCCAGGCGTGGTGGCACATGCCTGTAATCCCAGCTACTTGGGAGGCTGAGGCAGCAGAATCACTTGAACCCAGGTGGTGGAGGTTGCAGTGAGCTGAGATCGCACCATTGCACTACAGCCCGGGTGACAGAGCAAGACTCCATCTCGGGGAAAGAAAGATTTCTTTTGTTTAGAGAAAACCTTTAATGTTACCTCTTCTCTTTCTCCCGATCTGGTACTGGGTATTGCAAATAAGACTGCATTTCAGGGCCAGTACTCCACAGCAGCCACAGCTTGCTGTCCTTCCAGCCCAGACTCCTGTCCTGCCTCCTCAGCCCCTGTCCCTGCCACCCAGGGGTACTGCCACCTGCTCATCCCACAAGGGTCTGCTGTGCCCTAGATCTGGACCCACTGCCATCTCTCCTTGCGTGAGAACAGCTCCTGTTCCCTCCTGGGTTTGCCTGCTTTGCGGCCTGGCCAGAGCCCCAGTTTCCGGGCGCTTCAAGCCTCGCCATCCAATGCACTTTTCACCTAAGGACACCAGAGTGGGTTGTAGTCCTTGCCGGTTTCATGTGCATGGGCTGCGTAGGTGCCCTCCCCAGCACAGCCACGCTGTCCTGGCTGAGTTTATCTAAGAAGCGCCTCAGCCACTCTCTCTGCTGCTGGGCTGCCTCCAGCAGGGAACATAATCTCCCCCAGACACAGACAGACCCGTTTGAAGACACTGGTGACTGAGGACCATCTTGTCAATGATGTTATGTCTCTCTAGCCAGGTGGGACTGCTTGCTTCACCACCAGCACCTTTGCCAGGTGAACTCCTTCCCCTCTCAGAGCCGAAGTGCGGCTTCTGCAGGAAGTTTTCTTTTGATTCCCACTATACCTTATGGGTACCTTTTATGTATTGTATTACACTAAATGGTTCATGCATAAGTCTCCCAAGCTAAACTTTAAAGTGCTTTGAGAGGGACACACTTTCCCAGCTATCTATATTCTCCTGGCATCCAGCACCAGACCCAGAACCCTCAGTAACAAATGTAAGGGAACAGGCAGGGGGCCTGTCTGGTCTTACAGCTCCATGTAATTTCTCGAGCTCACCACTAAGTGGCAGTGTTAACCCTGGACAGCTTGGTGCAGAGTTACGGGAGAAAGGCTTGTGAAATGCAAAAAGTGAGGGCAGGGTGCAACTGATACTTGGTGAGATCTTTATAATCTGTTGTTTCTGTCCTGAAGAAGTGTCTGTCCCTGGATGTAAACCCTCAAGTTCATCAGCTAGAAGTGAAGTGGAACCGACGCTGTGCTAGTCTGCTAGGGCTGTGCTGTGGTTTGGATATGGCTGGCTTGTCCCAACCAAATCTCATGTTGAAGTTTGGTTCCTCAAGGTGGGGGTGTTGGGAGGTGGAGTGGGAGGTGTTTGGGTTCTGGGGCAGATCCCTCATGAATGGCTTGATGTCGTTCTCCCAGTAGCACGTGAGATTTCACCCTCTAGATGGGATTAGTCCTCACAGGAATGGGTTTGTTCCCATAAGAATGGCTTGTTATAAAGCCAGGACACCCCTCAGGTTTGGCTCCTCTTTGCATGTATCTGCTTCCCCTTTGACCTTCTCTACCATGTTGCATTGCAGCGCAGAAACCCCACCAGAAGCCAAGGTGATGCCCTTGAACTTCCCACACCACAGAGCCATGAGCTAAATAAACCTCTTTTCTTTTGGAATTACCCAGTCTCCAGTTTTTGGTTTTTTTTTTTTTTTTTTGAGAGGGAGTCTCACTCTGTTGCCCAGGCTGAAGTGCGGTGGCACAATCTTGGCTGACTGCAGCCTCCGCCGCCCAGGTTCAAGCGATTCTCCTGCCTCAGCTCCCCAAGTAGCTCGAACTACAGGCATACACCACCGTGCCTGGCTAATTTTTTTGTATTTTTAGTAGAGACGGGGTTTCACCGTGTTACCCAGGCGGGTCTCGAACTCCTGACCTCATGATCCACCCACCTCAGCCTCCCAAAGGGCTGGGATTACAGACATAAACCACCACACCTGGCCTCCAGTATTCTTTTATAACAACACAAAACAGACCAAGACAGGCTGCTATAACAAAGTGCTGCAGGCTGGGAGGTGTTGCACAACAGACATTTATTACTCACAGTTCTGGAGGCTGGAAGTCCGAGTAAGGTTGTGGCTGATTTGGTTTCTCATGGAGGCTGGCTTCTTTCTCACTGTGTCCTCATGTGGCAAAGAAAGACTGAGCCAGCCCCCTGATACCTCTTCTTAAAAGGGCACAAATCCTATTGTTGGGGCCCCACGCTCATGACCTCACCTAACCATAACCACCCCCAAAAGGTCCCAATCCAAATGTCATCCCGTTGGGAGTTAGAGCTCCTAAATATGAATTTGGGAAGGTGTGTGTGGGGTGGACGACATGCAGTTTAGTCCTTAGTGACTAAATGGCAAGTTTAGGAGATACGTTTCAGACTGAGAATATTAGTTTTCTCAGTTTACTGTAACACTTAAGTTATCTGTAGTTCTGCAGTATTTCACTCTCAACATGTGGCCGCTGGCATCCTTCCCATGTAGTTCTGAGAGGCATCGTGTGTATAAGTGTGTCAGCCTCCATGTTTGTACAGTGTGTGGAGTCAGATATCTGTCTAGTTCATGGATAGATAGAACTCGGGGGGAGGGGAGGGGGACTACGTGTATTGAGTATCCACTGTGTACATATAGGGGCCAGATCCTTTATTGGTGTGACATGGTCCTTGAATGCTCTGCATGTTTAAAATATTATGAACCGGCCGGGCGCGGTGGCTCACACCTGTAATCCAGCACTTTGGGAGGCCAAGGCGGGTGGATCACGAGGTCAAGAGATCGAGACCATCCTGGTCAACATGGTGAAACCCCGTCTGTACTAAAAATACAAAAACTTAGCTGGGCGTTGTGGTGCGTGCCTGTAATCCCAGCTACTCGGGAGGCTGAGGCAGGAGAATTGCCTGAACCCAGGAGGCGGAGGTTGTGGTGAGCCGAGATCGCGCCATTGGACTCCAGCCTGGGTAACAGGAGCGAAACTCTGTCTCAAAAAAAAAAAAAAAAATTATGAACCAATCAGCTCATGAGGCAGAATTGAAATTGGGGACCATGAGACACCAAACTTGTTTTCCATCAGCTCTTCTGCCTCCTGAAAGGGATTCCAGCCGATAACTCTCTGTCTTTGTCTCCCACCGGAATGAATGCTCCGGAAGGGCAGAGGCCAGTCCTATGGGCATCATCACCCCACCACGTAGCACAGGCGGGTACTCAGCAGGTATTTTACGAGCAAAGGAAGGAAGTTCCCGGGACCCCCGTGCTAACTCATTGAAGTTGGTACTTTCTCAGCCGTTTTTTCCTTTTTTCCTGTACCCTCTGTTTGAATGCCCAAATGGGCTGTAAATCTTTTTAGTTATCACTGCATTGCTGTGCTTTGTGCGTAAAAAAGTAAAACAAGCCCCCTCCAGCCCCCGGTGTTCGCCCTCTTCTCGGGGGCTTGCTGTCACCCGCTTTGAGAACGGTCTACGGTATTTATGATTTCTCCTCTTAGAAAAATGGAGTTGGTTCTGGGGGGGATTATCAGAGGAAGAGGGGACTCCGGGCAACAGGAAGGGTGCCTTTGTGCCCTGGGTCTGCTGTGACTAGTGACCGCTGCCTTGGTGGACAGAAATGGTAGAAGTTGATTCTCTCCCAGTTTTGAGGGCCAGAAGTCTGAAATCAAGGTGTGGGTGGGGCTGCCTTCCTTCTGGAAACCCTGGGGGAGAAACCGTTCTTCGCCGCCTCCTCCTCCGGCTCTGGGTGGCGACAGGTCGTCTTGGTGCTCCTTGGCTTGTGGCCGCAGCACACGAATCTCTCTTCCCCTCCACCCCCCCGACCCCCCAGCTCAACCCCTGCAGTCACATCACCTTCTCTTCTGTGTCAAATCACCCTCTTAGAAGGACACTTGGGATTACATTTAGGGCCCACCGGATCCAGGATCCTGATCCAGGATCATCTCTGATCTCAAGATCTTTAACTTGATGACATCAGCGAAGACGAGCTTCACACATCTATAGGTTCCAGGGATTGGGACTCGATCTCCTCTAGGGCTCTTGTTCTGCCTACGTCCAAAGAGAGGGGCCACGCAGAGGGAGGGCCTCAGGGAGCACAGGGCCTTTCCTGGCCCATCATGGGGAAGGCAGTGAGGTGTGAAGTTCTGTAGGATCAGGGTGGACCTCCGGGAGGGCCCAGGTCAGTAAACCCCAAAGTTGTTGAGCCGTTGGATGGAGAACCAAGCTCAGGAAAGGCCTTGGTGAGTGAGCAGGCTGCCCCAGGCACGGAGCACATTGCTAGAACCTTGCTAGCCTCTGCTTTAAAATTATTATTACTTTTTTATTGAGACAGAGTCTCACTCTGTCACCCAGGCTGGAGTACAGTGGCGCGATCTTGGCTCTCTGTAATCTCTGCCACTGAGGTATGAGTGATTCTCATGCCTCAGCCTCCCAAGTAGCTGGGACTACAGGCCCGCACTGCCACATCCGGCAATTTTTTTTTTTTTTTTTTTTTTGTATTTTTAGTAGTGATGGGCTTTCACCATGTTGGTCAGGCTGGTCTCGAGCTCCTGACCTCATGTGATCCACCCTCCTCGGCCTCCCAAAGTCCAAAGTGCTGGGATTACAGGAGTGAGTCATTGCATCTGGCCGGAGCTAGCCTCTTTTTAAGCTGATGTACATGAGGTCCCGAGAATCTCCCAGCAAAACGCAAAGTCCAGAAGGGAAAGTCGGAAAGAACAGCCTGGTCCTCATCATCTTGTTTATGAGAAAGAAAGTCACCCCGGTCCTGTTAGGTCTGTCAGCTCCCTGTGGCAGGTCTTTCCAGCCCATCTGCCTGCTTCTGTCCCTGCTGTCACCCTGTAGTTCTGGTGCCCCAGTGTCTCTCCTAGATTAGCTGCTGGTGACCCTGACCCTTCTCCTTTCTGTGGCCAGGTACCTCACCTTGCTAGATTACACATGGGTTCCTGTACTCCCTGCAGCTGCCCTGCCAGTAAAGGCCCTCCGAGTATGGCCATTGTCACATCACCTCCCTTCTCTGCCATGTGCTCCCTGCACTCCATGCTCCAGGCGTGTGGACCTGGAGTCCACTGGCCTCACTCTGACCTCTGGCATTTTGCATATGCTGTTCCTCTGCCTGGAACTCTCCTCCTCCTCCTTGGCTCCTGGGCTTCCCTCTCCGTGTCCTTGCCTGGCTGCTCAGAGGAGAAGCCCCCACTGTGCTGCCATTGCCTCCTGGGCTCTTTATGATCTCTACTAGATGCCGAGTTTCCAAAGGGCAGGGACCCCCATGCTCAGCACCTTCCTCAGGATTGACCTGAGCAGGTGGCTGTCAGTAACTACTGTTTCTCTGGCTAAATCTTAGTGAGCAAAAGGACGCATATATGTATTTGTGTAAGTCCCCTAATGGCTCTGTGCCTCCCATGCTTTGTTTCAGGAATCCCTTGGCTGGAACTGCATGTATGTTTTCAGGACGCGCCTTTCCTTGTTGGAGAGGAAGTCCTGTAATCAGCAGTATCCCAGGGAATTACCTGAATGGATAATCCTCACGAAGCACATCTACCTTCATTTGCGTCTTCTGTGTCATTTTATCCTCAGCACATCTGTGCGAGGCTCAGAGGAGTTAAAGCTGTGCCCAGGACACCCCCCGCACCATACCCTCACTTAAAGTGATGCTGGTCCCGCCGGAAAACCCTCTCTGGGTTCTGCTCTGACCTTCACCCCACTTTGTCCCCAGCCGCTTGGCTAATTTTGAGCCAATATGAGTTGTCCCTGGGGAAACTGGGATTGGGGTGGAGACTGGATCCCTCCCAGGATTGTAGAGAGGCCTCTGCTCCTAGGGAAGCAGAAGCCAGGGAAGGGCATGCCAGAAGAAAATAGTCCCAGAAGGCGATATGGACCCAGAGAGAATTCAGATGGACGGATCGTGCACACACATGCACACAGGCATTTACACGCATAGGCATACGTACACACACGTACAGGCATGCACATGCACACAGGCATACACGTGCACACACATGCACAAGCATACACACGTGCGCACACAGGCATACACACATGGCACACATGCACACAGGCGTATACACGCACAGGCATACGCACACATGCACTGGCATGCACATGCACACAGGCATACATACACAGACATGCACACACATGCATAGGCATACATACATGCACACAGGCATACACACGTGCACGCACACAGGCATACACACACATGCACACAGGCATACACATAGGCATACACACACCCAGGCATGCACACAGGCATGCACACGTGTACACGCATAGGCATACACACATGCACAGGCATACACACACACACGCACACAGGCATGCACACACATGCAAATGAAGAGAGTGGCCTCAAAGGCCCTCTGGCTTCTGAGAGGTCACACATCCTGCACTAATCTTCTGTGAGGTTCTGCCTCTGGGACTGAGCCCATCTGAGTGGATCTGTGTTCCTCAAAAATTAGTGGTTCTTGAGTAAACAGGGACAACACCAGGACTTGACCACCACCTTTTTTCTCCAAGTGTTGCCATTTAAAAAATGTTCTGCTGGGCGCGGTGGCTCACGCCTGTGATCCCAGCACTTTGGGAGGCCAAGGTGGACAGATCACCTGAGGTCAGGAGTTCAAGACCAGCCTGACCAACATGGTGAAGCCCCACCTCTACTAAAAATCCAAAAATTAGCCGGGCGTGGTAACACATGCCTGTGATCCCAGCTACCCGGGAGGCTGAGGCAGGAGAATCACTTGAACTTGGGTGGCAGAGTTTGCAGTGAGCCGAGATTGCGCCATCGCACTCCAGCCTGGGCGACAGAGCAAGACTCCATCCCCCTCTCCCTCCAAAAAAAGTTCTATTGCCCCTCAAGAAAAAAAGATGCACACACATGCACACGCACACACCCACACACACATGCACACACACACCCACACACACATGCACACACACACACTATCAAGTGCTCAAAAGACAGGAGTAGCCAGTGTTGCCATGACCTTCGATAAGAGAATGCACATGGTGCGATGGTGGCCACTCCCATCTTTTGCACCCTTGCCAAGGCCGAGCCCTTTGAGCACTCTGGACGTGTTGGCCCTCAGGAATTTGTTGGGTCTGGGAGACACCAGGGGGCTGACGATGACAGACTCACTCCTCCGCCATCCGAAGGTCACCTAGGAGGGCCTCCCCGCGCTCTCAGGGAAGCGAGGTCCTGCTGAGCCTCTGTCAGGCAGGCAGCAGTGGTCGGTGAAGGAGTTTGGGCCTTTTGTTTTGGACGTTTCCCTGTTACCACATGACTTGAGTTTCAAAACATTTTTGTGCTCCCATTACCGTTCTTCCCCAAGGGACGTTTTCTTCCATCTCCTTTGAGCTGTGAGAGCATCTGTGCATCTAGTGTGTGGTGACTGTTAAACTCCTCTAGACGCAGGCAGTATCGATCCTGAGGAACCCAGAGTTCCCCTGCACAGCGTCTTAGCTTGTCCGGGCTGGTAAGTGACATATTCTGACTCCACGCAGAGAACTGGGGTTTGTCAGGACGGAAGTACGTGACTGATGCTGCACATATCGGTCTTCCAGCTTAAAAGCGACAGTTAGCAGTGACATTTCAAAAAAGGTCAGGCCAATCAAGACATCTGAGGGAGGGAAAGGAAGGTGGAAGGGCCAGTCCAAGGAGAAATGAAGGTTCCTTGGAACTGGAAACCCAGCGCTGGCTGACTCACCCTGAGGACTTACAGGGGGATGCCACTGTGCTCTACCTGCCATCAGAGGCGTTCGGGTGTTTTCCTGCCCACGGTCTGTGGCTGTAGTTTAGGGAGGGCTGTTGGCAACCCTGAGGGCACACACGGGCTAGGGTCTGGGAGGTGAGGAGGTCAGAGCCCACCCGGCCTGCACCAGCTCTCTCTGAACCTGTTCCTTAGTGGGGAACTGTTTCAACTGTGGCTTTGGGTTGCTAACGTGGTCTCCAAAATGATTGTCAACAAGAGAGAAATAAACAGCAAAGATGAACACGTGGCCTTGTTTGTTTTATTTTTATTTTTACTTTTTTATATAATTTTTTTTTTTTTTTGAGAGAGAGTTTCACTCTGTCGACCAGGCTGGAATGCAGTGGGGTGATTTCGCCTCACTGAAACCTCTACCTCCTGGGTTCAAGTGATTCTCCTGCCTCAGCCTCCCGGGTAGCTGGGATCACAGGCATGCACCACCACACCCGGCTAATTTTTGGATTTTTAGTAGAGGTGGGGTTTCACCATGTTGGTCTGGCTGGTCTTGAACTCCTGACCTCAGCTGATCTGCCCGCCTTGGCCTCCCAAAGTGCTGGGATCACAGGCGTGAGCCACCGCGCCCAGCAGAACGTTTTTTTAAATGGCAACACTTGGAGAAAAAAGGTGGTGGTCAAGTCCTGGTGTTGTCCCTGTTTACTCAAGAACCGCTAATTTTTGAGGAACACAGATCCACTCAGGTGGGCTCAGTCCCAGAGGCAGAACCTCACAGAAGATTAGTGCAGGATGTGTGACCTCTCAGAAGCCAGAGGGCCTTGGAGGCCACTCTCTTCATTTGCATATGTGTGCATGCCTGTGTGTGTGTGTGTGTGTGTGTGTGTGTGTATGCCTGTGTGCATGTGTGTGTGCGTGTGTATGCCTGTGCATTTGTGTATGCCTGTGTGTGTATGCATGTGTGTGCACATGTGTATGCCTGTGTATGCCTGTGCATGTGTGTATGCCTGTGTGTGCGTGCACATGTGTGTGCATGTGTATGTATGCCTGTGTGTGCATGCACGTGTGTACGTGTGTGTGTGTGTGTGTGTATGCCTATGCATGTTGGCCAGACTGGTCTCAAACTCATGACCTCAGGCGATCCTCCCACCTTGGCCTCCCAAAATGCTGGGGTTATAGGCGTGATCCATGGCACCTGGCCTCGCCTGTTGTTTTAAAGGTTTCTGAAAACTCTTGGTTTTAGTGCTATGATTCTTCTTTATGGTCTTTTTTCTTCTTTTGAACATTTTGAGAATATGCTCCACAGAGTTGGCATTTAAGAAATGGTGTTTACTTGAGAGAGAGAAATCTCAGCCAGCTGAGACATGAATGTGGCCAAATTCCTTTCAATCTGTGTGAGACCTCAGCCGTGGGCCTCCGGGAATGGTGCCTGCTTCAGCCGGTGCAGCTGAAAGAGATGGTCCCTGGTGGGTGTGAACCCACGGCTGTTCGTGACGGGCACCTCCAAATCCCTGCCTTACCTGGAACGGCTCACCATTGCGGGCCCGGGGTCAGTGTGAGAGGCCTGTTAGCATGACGAGGAACTCAGGGCGAAAACTCGGTGTGCTTTTCATCACATGGGGTTTTAAAACATTCCCAAGCCACTGTCTCTTGGAAGAGGCCTTTCAGATCTTGGAAAGTGTCTGTTTAGGACAGAATCTGTGTTTTCTTCGTGTCTTCATTCATGTCAGCTGTCCAGTTCGGGGCCTGGCACGTGGTCGGTGTGTTTGCCGATTACATAAATAAATAACAAACTAGCATCTCAGGTTCAGAAAAGACCTCCTGTCCAGACCGGAAGAGAAGCGGTTGTGGTTTTAGGTTTCGGGACGTTGGAAAGGCCCGCATGAGCCACGGGGAGGGGCCTCCTGAGATGGATTCCGGATGGCTCCGAGGCGTCCCTCTGGCTTTCACTCCCAGCTAACCATGTCATAGGGGCTAATTACTAATGGAGAACTCAGTTCTTCCATCTGCAAAGTGAGAGCAGAGCAGACCCCTCTCACCCGTGCGGGCTGTGTGCCAGGACCCGTGGGTAATGCTGAAACAGAGGATGGCACAGACCGCCACGTGCATGCCGCTGTTTTCAATCTGAGAACCGAGGGAGCGCCTGCGTGGTGAACGGGTGAGTGGCCTGCACAGCCTGGACACGCTGGACAAAGGGAGATTCACATCTTGGGCAGGACAGAGCAGCAGGAGGAGAGGTTTCAGCACGCCGCTCTGAACGCACACACTGTAAAATGTGTGGATTATTTCCACAGTTTTCCGTTTCATATTTTCATATTGCGTTTGACTGCAGGTGACTGAACCCACAGGTCAGGAGGGCTCGTGTCTCAGATACGGCCCTTTACCTGTGGAGAGAGCAAGCGGGGCCGCTAGCTCCGGGCCTGCCCCACCCCTTGTGTCTGTCAACGCGTGCGGACTGCCACCGCGTCCCTTTGGCTGGCATCGCGGTTTCCGGTAAAATGCAGGCAGTTCAAGAAAGGAGTCAGTTCTAGAAGTGAAGCTCCATCATGAAAACGGCTGAGCCCGCTAAGCTGGAACTGCTCGTCTCCTTGGTAACCTCCCTCCGAGTGCCAGGTCCTAAGACTTACCTGGTGACAGTCCTGCTCGTCTTGCTCCTGTGAGCACCAGGATCATTGGCTCATCAGCAGTGTGGATGAATGTCTGTGGCACTGGCCCAGCCCACGGGTGAGGGGGCACATTTTAGCTCCCACATTCCCACAGAACATGGAATGTTTTAAAACTCCGTGTTCTGAAAAGCACATTGAGTCTTTGCCCTGAGTTCCTCGTCATAGCTACACAGTTCTCAAGAGTCAGTGGGCTCTCAGAGACCCCTGTTGGAGCTCTAGAAAGGCCACGTGACCTTTCGGCACCCGCCTCTGCCCGGAGGCAGGACTCACTCTGGGGTTCTGATTCCTGGGGAACCCATCCTGTTTCTGGCCGCTACACCCTGGGAGGTTTGCGCCCCTGTCCAAGTGGCCCCTGACTATGACCTAATGTTCCTGGTTTGTCCTTTATCAAACCCCCATTTATTGAAAACCTGGCACAGGACATTCTCCAGGGAGGAGGTCCTCCTCTTGGAACGGCCACCCCGGCCTCAGGGAGGAAAATCGCGCTGGTCATGATTTACCCGCATGCGGCGTTTCAGCTGTTCTAAGAGGTTCCCTTTCACCTCTTCCATATCATAGTCAGTAGTATTTGAAGTCTTCAGTGGCAGCATTTTCTCTCTCATTGCGACATCAAATAAGGAGCCTCCTTTATGCACGGTGGCTTCGATTTCATGGAACGTAGTCTTATGATTGCGATGAGTGCCAGGAGCGGATATTTGGGGGTGACTTAGTCTGAGACCCAGCAGCCTTCCTGGGGGGGCATGGCTTTGGAAAGCCATGGAGCTTACCCTGTGGCAGGGTGGGGACGGCCAAGGACTGCTTCCCAGGCAGAGCCCCAGAGTTTGAGTCTGGGTCCTGTGCAGGGCTGGGCTGTTTGGGAAGCAGAGGTGGCCTGAGAAGCAGGAGGGAGGCCGGCCGGCTGCACGGGCCTCCGTTACCTGGGGTGAGGAACACCTGGTTTTTGTGTGCAGCGGGCGTTGTTGCTGCTTTTTGTCGTTGTTGAGAGAGTCTCGCTCTGTTGCCCAGGCTGGAGTGCACTGACTCACTCACGGTTCGCGGCAGCCTCCATCTCCCAGGCTTAAGCGATCCTCCCTGCCTCTGCCTACGGAGTAGCTGGGACTACAGGCGTGTGCCACCACGCACCACTAATGTTTTTGATAGTTTGTAGAGATGAGTTTTGCCATGTTGCCCAGGCTCGTCTCAGTCTCCTGGGCTCAAGTGATGCTCCCACTTCGGCCTCCCAAAGCGCTGGGATAACAGGTGCGAACCACCGCACCCCGCTGTTGTTGTCACTTTTTCAAAAAATTACAATAAACACATATACCCATTGTTGTCAGATCTTCGTGCTTTTCAAGAGAATTTAGAAATTTATGTTTTTCTCAACTGTGGTCAAATACACATAACCTAAAATGTATCATGTTGTTCATTTCTCCACGTGTCCTTCAGTGGCACTAGGTACATTCATGTGGCCGGGCAGCCATGATGATGAGAACTTTTTCATTTTCCCAAAGTGAAATGCTGTCCCCACACCAGCTCTTTACTCCCTCCTCCCCCAGCCCCTGGTAACCATTATTCTTTCTACTTTCCATCTCTGAGAATCTCACAACTCTAGGGACCTCCTTGAAGTTCAATCCTACAGTATCCATCTTTCTGTGGCGAGTTTATTTCACTCAGCACAGCGTCCTCAGGGTTCCTCCATGTTGTGTCAGAATCCCACTGCTTTTTCATGGCTGAATAATATTCCACTGCACAGACAGACCACACTTTGCTTGTCCGTTCATCTGCCAGTGGACATTGAGCTGCTTCTACCTTCCAGCTAGAGTGAATCATGCTGCTGTGGACATGGATGTGCAAATGCCTGTTGGAGTCTCTGGGCTGAAGTCTTTGGGGTGTTGACCCAGAAGTAGAATTGCTGGCTCACATGGGAATTCTATTTTCAATTTTTCTAGGAACTCGTCGGAGCTGTATCATTTTATATTCCCAGCCACAGTGTGCAAGGATTCCAGTCTCCGCATCCTCACCAGCACTTGTGCTTTTCTGTTTTTTTCTCCTATGTAGTAGCCATGCTAATCCATGTGAGGTAGTGTGCTGTGATTTTCTGTAGTGTCTGTTTTCTGTGGCAGCCACCAGGACCATATTGTAAGGAAGGCATGAACCTAGGCAGGGGGTGGCGTGAGGAGAGCCCGGCACGGCCAGGCGGTCCCCGCGTGGGGTCTCTGAGGCCTGGCTGCTTCCCGGCTTCCTGGGCCTTTGCTTTCAGCAGTGTTTGCAGGAGACCGATGCTTGAGGACGGATCTCTGCTCACACCGGGGGAAGGAGTTCCCCGTATACTTGGAAACTGGCTTTCATCTTTGCAAACAGAGACAGTTTCCTGGGAATTGGTCCGAAGTCTTGGGGACATGGATCTGCCCCTGGTGGACAATTTCCATGGCTCCACTTCCCCTGGTGGGGCCTCACCGACCCAGCGGAGCCCTGCCACTTCCGCTGCTGAGGGAGTCTGAAGATCCCTGATTCCTTCTGCCTCCCGGAGTGTCTAAGATGAGGCCTTGCTTTATGTAGGACAAGATTTTAAGATAAAAATGGACGCATCTGGAAATTAATATTTCCTGGGCTCTTCTCAGAGGCACTGCCTTTGTTTCCTCCAGGGACTTTGTTTCAGCTGTTCAGATTTCCCCCAAGTGCTGGATTTCCGTGGCTAAGGCAGAAGCAACGCTTTTGTCCAGAACCAGATGTCTGCAGAGTGTTTTCCTTTCTTCCTGAACATCACAGTTCTAGCTTGAAAAAGACATTCTCGCCCATTTCCGACAGATGATAGGGTGTCGTAGAGATTATGGAAATTCTAAGAAGTTTGGAGTGGGCTTATGGAAATTGGTAATAAATATCGCACATGGAGACGCTTTCAGAGTTTCTTCATACAATATTTGTTATGCTAACTTCGAATTGCTAGGATTTCTGCAGGCTTGAAAATTGATGATTTTTTTTCTTTATAAAAAAACATTAGGATGATTTTCACTTTGGAGGAATAATCGTCATTGAGTGGTGTCTCTGCCCGAAAGAGATCAGCCCTTCAGCAGCAGGCAGGGGCTTTCTGGACACGAGGCCTCGTTGCTGTGATAGACTCTGGTGCCAGCACCTTGCTGCTGCCCTGCATGCCACTAAGTGGTCTCTAATTATAGCTGTGTCCTTGGCATCCAGACACCTCTTCCCCCTTTCAGAGGGGTGGGTGAGGGCTTAGAGGTGACCTACAAAGGACTGGCCCTGGTGACCGGTGGGCGGCATCTCCACTGGGAAGAACACAAGGGCAGATGATTCCGCAGCCTCTTCACTTTCCCTTTCCTGACTTGCCATGCCCAGCCCAGCAGCTCTGACTTGTGATCCAGGGTGCCCCAGCACTGCCGTCCTCCGAGGGCTGTGCCGATGGGGACAGACATGCCTGGCGCTGGTTTCCCAGTGCCCCGTGCTGTCCTTTTAAAAAAGGGACAGAATTATTGAGATGTAATTCTCAGACCGTGCAATTCGCCTGTCTCATACGTGCAGTCCAGGGGTTGCCGCTTTGTTCATAGTTGTGTAACTGTCACCAAGATCCATTTTAGGACATTTTCATTACCTCAAAAAGAAACCCTTTCACCAGCCCCCCCCTCACCTCCCTCCCTGCAGCCCCTGGCACCACACATCTACTTTCCATCTCTATGGATCTGCCTATTCTAGACATGTCATGTGAATGACATCATATAACATGCGGCTGTGTGTGGCTGCTTTCACTGAGCATGGCGTGGCCACAGCTCATCCGTGGGTAACATGTCAGGGCTTCATTCCCTTTCATGGCTGAATTGTGTGCATCCACTGATGGCTTCTGTGCCCATACCCAGAAAATGCATTTGTGGATGGGCATGGTAACTCCTGCCTGTATTTCCAGCACTTTTGGAGGCCAAGGCAGGAGGATTGCTTGAGCCTAGGAGCCTCAGACCACCCTGGGCAACATAGTGAGACCCTGTCTCTAAAAAAAAAATTAGCTGGGTGTGGTGGGGCATGCCTGTAGTCTCAGCTAAATGGGAGGCTGAGGAAGAAGGATTGCTTGATCCTGGGGGATCAAGGCAGCCATGAGTCATGATTCTGCCACTGTACTCCAGCCTGGGAAACAGAGTGAGACACCAAAGAAAGAAAGAGAAAGAGCGGGGGAAGGGAATGAGAGAGGAAGGGAATGCATTTATGTTTGATCAGCCTCTGAGACCAATGACCTCTACCCAGACCTGGTGGTGACTTGAGGGTGGCTTAGGTTCAGCATCTCACATTGGCCAGGTGAGAGAACAGAGAATGTGCTGGAATAGCATTAAAACAATGAAAACAATACTATTAACTAACACTTACTCTATGCATTGGTCAGTTTGGACTAGGCTATGCCTCATAACAAACATCCCCACATTCCCAGTGGCTTCCAGCCATCTAAAGGTTAACTGCATCTAAAGGTTGACTGTGGATTTGCCCCAGTTTATTCTGTGTGTCCCAGGGTCCAGAAAAGGAGATGCTGCTGTTCTCTGGGCAAAGGGAGCAGAGCACCCACTGAACCTGACATCCATGGGGTGGGAAGGACATACCTCCTTCCACAGGGAGGCAGAGGGCAGGGCTTTCTGATCCTTACCCAGGGAGAGACTTGAATGATTGGAACCAAGATAATACTTTGCATTGAGTTTGACAAGATGGGTCCTGCACTTGGCCCGTAGCCTTTTCTTTGTAAATAAAAGTTTTCTAGAGCATCGTCGTGCCTGTTTGTTGAAATGTGACCTGTGGTTCCCGCTGTGCGAGAAGGGTGGAGTTGGGCTGTGAGAGAGACCATGTGGTCTTCAAAGCTGAAGGCGTTGACTCTCTGGCTTTCTGCAGGGTTCGCACATTAGGACCAAGGGAGAAAAAGTTGCAAGACTGGCAAGATAGCCCGGGCATCTTCCTGCCTCCCTTCTCTGGTGTAGGCTTGGCGTGGGGGTTTGAAGGCAGCCCTACCACCTGTCTGGGTTCGTGGTCGTAGGTGGGCTCCTAGCTGCCGGCCCTAGGCACCTTTGTCAGTGCTCACGTCTTGCCAGTCGTGCAAGTTTTTCTCCCTTGGCATTCTGCCCCATGGATCTCACTGGAGGGGCTGGTCCTTCCTCCAGGGGAGCACCCCTGATACCCCCACCCAGCCTTCCTCTCCCCATGGGAATCAGCTTTGAAACAAATGCCTTTTTCTGTTGCCACATGCTTTCCCTCCGCTCTGAGGCCCTGTGATCCCAGCTCGTGGTCCACATAAAACCAAGCAGTAGATCCCTGCCACATCTTCTGGGGGTGAGGTTGTCCTGGCAACCGTGCTGTTTTTCATATCAACAAAAGTACCTTAGGACCATCCTGGGCAGCCCTTGGTCCATGCCCAGTATGCCATGTGAGCCTGTTCTGCACTGAATTAGGCTTTGTAGCGAGTTGACCAGCTGTCTTAGATCTCTGGCTTCAAGTTTTCCCCCTTCAAGTGCACAAGCCTTTCTTTCCTCCTAGACGCCCTTGAAATGCACAGTGGTGGGGGCAGCACCGTGGCTGTGGTCTCCATCGATGGGAACCGGTATCAGTGACAATGCCCTTGTCCCTCTGTGTTTCAGGGCATGCATTTCGTGGTGTCAACAGGCCTTGGATTAGGCAGCGTTCTCTAGAAAAATGGAACCAATAAGATACATGTATATTTGTGTACATATATAAATGTATACATACATATAGAAAGAGAATGAGGAGAGGTTGATTATAAGGAATTGGCGCATGTGATCACAGAGGCTGAGAAGTCCCACAGTCTGCCATCTGCAAGCTGAAGACCCAGGAAAGCCGGTGGTATAAACGCCAGAACAAGGGCAGAAAGAGACCCATGTTCAGCTGCAGGAGTTGGTTGAGAGCTAATGCCCCTTCCTCTGCCTTTTGTTCTATTCAGACCCTCAACGGATTGGATGAGGCCCACCCACTTTGGGGAGAGCGTCTGCTTTTCTGAGTCTGCCGATTCAAATGCTGCTCCAGAAACATTCTCCCAAATATATCCAGAAACAGCCTCCCAGATAGACCCAGAAATCACAGTTCACTCTGAGCGCCCTGGAGCTCAGTCAAGGTGACACATAAAATGAACTATCACAGGCCTTGAAGTTCACCAGGACCCTGCCTGTGTCTTGATGGGAATTTCCATCATCTCCTTATGGTCTTGCCTGCCTTTGCTTGAACCCCTGCAGAGATGGGGAACTCACTCCTTGTGGAGATAGCCTGCTGTCTGGGGTTGTTCTCTTTGTATTGCCTTGCGTGCCCCCTCCCCGTGTCAGGCCTCATCAGCCCCAACGTGGCCAAACTTCACTGGTCACGTAGAACAAGCTCAGTCTGCTGTGCTTCCGACAGCTCACGAGTCCGTCACACCAGGCAGTGAAATGACCCTGGGGGCATAGCAAGAGAGACGGCATAAATGGAATATTTCATTGTAAACTCTTTTCTGGAGATCGTCTTTAGAATCTTCATGAATATTTCAGTGGCATTCAGAGTCAGCGTTTAGAGGCTCTTATTTATTTTAACACTGTGAGAAGCATTGTTGTTTATAAAATAGCTACAAAGAATCTTTTGTCTCCATGTGTTGCATTGGAATCTATTTCTTATTATGTAGGCCCTTATTTTTTTTAAAACAAAGAAGCTAACATATTGAGATGCCCTGGCAGGCATCTGATGTGTGCCTGTCTGCTATTCTTCTTTCCCTGCCCTGTCATGCAGCAGAGATTCTGATCACTGGCTTTTGCCTGTTTTAAGCAGGTGGGAAGGGACCCACCAGGGGGCAGAAGAGAGATGAGTGGCATCGGTAGAAAGTAAGGATCGGATGCCTCCTCCAGCTAGAGTGGCTCCGGCCACGGACGCCACGTACTTCTGCACAGTTCACAGATTCCATATTTGTGATTTTGCCTACTCACTAAAATTTATTTGTAACGCCGAAATATAAAAGCTCATGCGCCCTCACGGTTATTCGCAGCTACGCAGAGCGGTGGAGAGTCTGAGTCATCCAACCCGCAGGTGCCCAGCTGGGGCTGAACGGGGCCGTGCTCTGCCTTCCGGCCTCAGCTCTTGTACCCTAAACCATTGTCCTTTGTGGCCTCTCTTTAGTACCATGGCTTTCGAAATTGTGTGCTGTTTCTTGGTGAGCTTGCTGTATGGAAGGGTCCCCTATTCTGGTGCTGTAGTGCTGTCTGGGGTTCCCAAGTGTGAGAGGCTGTGATGGGCTCATGAAGAAAACACACGTGTTAGAGGAACTTCATTCATGTCTGAGTCATGATGCCATAGGCCGTGAATGTAACGTTTTTGTTTTGGAAACAGAGTCTGGCCCTGTCACCCAGGCTGGAGTGCAGTGGTGCCATCTTGGCTTACTGCAACCTCTGCCTCCTGAGTTCAAGTGATCCTCCTACCTCAGCCTCCCACATTGCTGGGACTATAGACACGTGCCACCATGCCCAGCTAATATTTTAATCTTTTGTAGAGATGGAGTCTCACTCTGTTGCCCGGACTGGCCTTGAACTCCTGAGCTCAAGGGATCTGCTGGCCTTGGCCTTCCAAAGTACTGTTACTACAGACACATACCACCACACCCAGCTAATTTTTGTACTTTTGGTACAGAGCGGGTTTCACCATGTTGCCCAGGCTGGTCTCAAACTCCTGGACTCAAGCGATCCATCTGCCTCAACCTCCCAAATTGCTGGATTACAGGCGCGAGCCACCACACCCAGCCAATACAATGTTAACAAATCAACAATGTGTATAAATACGTTGTCTTTAATCAGGATATATATAACTAGGAGATACATATGTATGTTATATATTGATAGGTTGATGAAAGTGTGACCAGAGGCCCTTAGGAACCTAACCCTGTGTTTCTCGTAGGAGGAACAGCTCAGCATGGCTAATTTTGTATTTGTGGCAGGTTTATAGGATGTTAGCACTGCAGACCATGAGAATCATCTCTCAATGCATCCGGGACAATAAGAAGTTAGTGCTATCTGCACACAGCAAGGCAAGCAAGTCAAGCACCTCTCAAGTTTGTGTTCATGTAACATCCGGTAGGCACACCCTGTGCCAAGCCAGCTTTTCTTCCTGCTAGGGAACTCCTCCCAGTCATTTAGAGTGGATTTGCTTTTATGTTTCAACCCAACACAAGCATGAAGCTCTCCAGTAGGAACAATTTGATTCGCACGTTTACCTTGTAACAGTTTTGAAGTGTCTGACTTTTGCACAGGTGCATTTCTGCTTGGTGTTGATTATAGGTGCGTGGGGTGGGGCAGCAGGCACTGGAAGAGACACGTTCTGTGAGCATGCTATTTCCTTATTACACAGCTTGGTTTCCAGGTGGTATGTGCTGCTATCGTCACCTAATCTTCAGGAATTAACAGGGCTTTCTTCACTAGGGTGGGTCGTCTTTAATAAAAATGCTTGTTTTTCTTAGCACAGAGTCAACATAGCAGGGTATCGTTGAAATATTTATCCCATAACGTTGCTGATGAAATAGGGCATATATTTAACCATTGCTTTCTCAAACATACAGGAACTGCTTAAGTGTTCAGAAACAGTCTAAGGCTGCTGATTCATGCAGATATAAATAGTGGCCCACTGTGAAACCCCCACACACACTCCCCTCTGCAGTGCCAACCGCCATGGAGAGTTGTATCTGGCTTTGTCTATTTCCTGACCGCTTGGTGGAAGGAAGCTCAGAGTGTGCATCTCTGCTGGGCAGGTGGGCGCTCAGTCTGCCTTCCTGTGAGCCGGGATGGTGATGGGAAGGGAGGGTCCCAGTGAATGCTTCTGACACAAAGTTAGCAGCTCCAGCCTTGCCTGGTTGCGGGAGTGGACCTCGTCTGTGCTCTTGGGTGTCTTTTCCTTTATCTATTCTCTGAAATAAGCCCCATTTCTCTTATGAGGTTTTGTGGTTCCTAATGAAATAATTAAAGTATAAAACCCTTATCAAGTATCAGGCAAGGGGCTGGGCATGGTGGTTCATGCCTGTAGTCCCAGCACTTTGGGAGGTCGAGGTGGGAGGATCACTTGAGGTCAGGCGTTTGAGACCACCAGCCTGACCAACATGGTGAAACCCTCTCTCTACTAAAAATACAAAAATTAGCTGGATGTGGTGACGGGGGCTTGTCATCCCAGCTTCTCGGGAGGCTGAGGCAGGAGAATCACTTGGATCTGGGAGGCAGAAGTTGCAGTGAGGTGAGATCGTGCCACTGCACTCCAGCCTGGGTGACAAAGTGAGACTTCATCTTAAAAATAAAACAAAAAGTATCAGGCAAGGGCATGGCTTTCCTTCAGCCCCACCATTTCACTGGCTGTTGGACAGAGCCCCAGGTGTGCATTTGACTCACACACCTGAGCCCAGCCCTGTCTCCTAGGAGCAGCGTGTCCCAGGTGAGACTGGGATGCAGCATCCTACCCAGGAGCCTTAGACTGTGGTGTCCATGGAGAGACCTGCTCTGGGGCATGTCCTCAATATAGCAGGTCAGGCCAATTGGATCTGTGCCCTCAGGAGGAATCCCTGGGAACTCTGGTAACGGTGCAGGGTGGTGGGGAGTGTGTCAGAAGGGAACTGAGTCTAGTGCATTTGAAAGCAAATGTTTTGTGCTGGCACCCAGGACCTGGCATTGCTTTCCTTGTGATGGTGTTGGTTTCTGGTAGTTGGCCAGCCTCCTGCCCCTGCCTGCCACCTCCTGCCTCCTGACCCCTGAGCAGACACGGGGCTCACTGCAGTGTCACAAAGGCATTGAGAACCGTCACTGGGCAGTGGTTCATGGTCTGCATTCTCATAGGCTGGGTGTCAGTGGCTGGAAGGGAAGGGGAGCTGCCTAATTAGGCTAATCGGGATTAAGAAAATGATGCTTGGCCGGGCCAAGTGTGTTGGCTCATGCCTGTCATCCCAGTACCTTGGGAGGCCAAGGAGGGACCATCACTTGAGCCCAGGAGTTCAAGAGCGGCCAGGGCACCATAGTGAGACCCTGTGTCTACAGAAGTGTTTAAAAACAAACTGGGTATGGTGGTGCATGCTTGTAGTCCCAGCTACTTGGGAGGCTGAGAAGGGAGGATTGCTTGAGCCTGGTAAGTGGATGGGAGGATTGCTTGAGCCTGGGAAGTGGAGGTATCAGTGAATCGAGGTCATGTCGTGCCTCTGCACTCCAGCCTGGGGTGATAGAGTGAGACCCTGTCACTCAAAAAAAAAGATGAAAGCAGCTGGATGTAGTGGCTCATGCCTGCCAGCCCAACACTTTGGGAGATGGAGGCGGGCATATCACTTGAGGTCAGGAGTTTGAGACCATTCTGGCCAAGATGGTGAAACCCCATCTCTACTAAAAATACAAATATTTCTTGGGCATGGTGGCACATGCCTGTAATCCCAGCTACCCAGGAGGCTGAGGCAGGAGAATCACTTGAACCCAGGAGGTGGGGGTTGCATTGAGCCAAGATCCCACCACTGCACTCCAGCTTGGGTGACAGAGCAAGACTCCATCTCAAAAACAAAACCAAAAGATGAAAGCTGAGGATCAGGGCAGTCCTATTGGAGGGGAACAGTGGGGACCCATCATCTCGTACACCCTCCTGACCACACAACCGCAAACTTCTTTCTTCCTCCTTACAGTCAATTGTTTTTGTTTGTTTGTTTGTTTTTGCTTTTGCTTTTGCCATCAATGACTTTCTGTCATAAAATTTGTCGGTTGGATTGTGCCTGTTTGGGTTTTGGGTTTGGATTTCTGTCTTGTAGATTTATAATAGTACAATGGGTATTTTAACTTGTATTAATCATAAGTTACAAATGTGTGGATTTTTTGTTTCCAAATTTATCTCCTTTTAACTTTGCTTGTGGGTTGTTTTGTTTTGTCTGTTTTTAAAGCATAGGGGATGTTATTGTATTTTGTTTATGTCACCAGGTCAGCTTTTTCCCCATGTAGCTTTGTTAACACTCTTAGAAACTCACCACTTCTACATTTTCATGTTCTTTGTTATCTGCTCACGTATTTTCCATTCGCTTTTTATTCCTTCCTGAATTTTTTTTTATGGGATCATCTTTTTTTTTTTTTTGAGACAGAGTTTTGCTCTTGTTACCCAGGCTGGAGTGCAATGATGCGATCTCGGCTCACCACAACCTCCGCCTCCTGGGTTCAGGCAATTCTCCTGCCTCAGCCTCCCAAGTAGCTAGGATTACAGGCACGTGCCACCATGCCCAGCTAATTTTTTGTAATTTTAGTAGAGACAGGGTTTCACCTTGTTGACCGGGATGGTCTCGATCTCTTGACCTCATGATCCACCCGCCTTGGCCTCCCAAAGTGCTGGGATTACAGGCATGAGCCACCACACCCAGCCGGGATCATCTTTCTTTTGCTAAAAGAAGTCCTTTTAAGAATTCACATTGGTGATACAGTGTCTGCTTTGATTTTGCCCAAAATGTCACTAATTAGCCTTATTGCTAGAAGGGTATTTTTGTGAGGTACAGATTCTAGATTGGTAGTTACTTTTTTCTTTGTCACATTCCCTTTTCTTTTGAAAGGCTGCTGTCAATGTAATTGTAGATAATGGCCATTTACTATGGTTGCTTTAGAAATTTTCTTTGTCCTTGGTTTTCACTATTTGTGCACCTCACAGTGGTTTTTTTTTCCTGTGTTTATCTTGTTTGAAATTCATAGAGATCCTTGAGTCTGTCAGTTTATGTGTTGTCAGTTTAGCCTTAGTGTATATAGTTCTTTTGCTCTGTTTTTCATCTTCTCTCCTTCTAAGATTCGATTCACGTGCACATCAGAGCCTTTTGGTGTGTCTTACATGTGTCCTTTCTGTGTTTCCCATTCATCCTTCTCTCTGTGCTTCAGTTTGTGCATTTTTTATTGATCAATTTTCCAATTTCCTTATGCATCTCCTACATGTAATCTGACCTTAAACCTACCTTTGGGGTCCTTAATTGTAGATGTTGGATTTTTAAGTTCTAAAGTTTACGACTGATTCTCTTCTGCATTCAGTTGTTTCTTGAAAGTCTCCATCTTTTCAGCCGCTTTCTCCAGTTTTCCTTTTACCTTCTTGATCCTACTAATCATTTCTTAAGTTCTTTGCTGCTGACTCCAATATCTGGATCATCCATGAGTCTGTTTCTGTTGACTGTATTTTCTCTTTGTTTTCCAACACATGGTACAATCTCAGAAAATGACTAGTAATTGTTTATAGAATGTCAGGCATTGCATATATATAAAAAATTATGGAGACTCTAGGCAATGTTATTTTCTTTCAGAGAGGATTCTCCTTTCTTCTGTTAGGCATAGAGAGAAGTCTTGTCACCTTAATGCAGTCAGAGACTGAGCTGAGTCAAGGCCGGGTTGTAGTTTTGAGAGGACTCATTCTAACTCCAGTTCTCCTTTCCTTCTAGAATGTAGCCCCTCAGCACTTTCAACTGAGAACCTGGTGTGCTTACCAGCATCCCCCTTCCAGAGGGCCCTGCCCTCCAGTTTTTATGCCTAGCTTTTTCACCTTGCTCCTCCCGATTTCAGAATTCAGCAAACATTGAAAGGAAAAGTAGCTGAATGCCTCATTCATTTATCCACTCCTTCCTCTCACCCAGACTGCTCCCCTTTGGGTCTGCAGTTTTTGCCTCAGGAGTTTTACTGCCAAAAACTCCAGTGACTTCTCTACACTTAGCAGGAATCGGCTCTTGGCCCAAGGACCAATTCTCAGCCCATTCTCAGTGTCTGGGATGTACAAATGATCCCAGGGGAGAAGCGGCTTTAGCACATCTGCTCACCTCTCGACAGCTGTCCCCATTCCGAACCTCGTCACCTGCATGTGGTCTTTGTAGCTTCAGCAGCTCCCTGATGCTTTAAAAGATACGTTTGTGGCCAGGTGCAGTGGCTCAAGCCTGTAATCCCAGCACTTTGGGAGGCCAAGGCAGGTGGATCACGAGGTCAAGAGATCGAGACCATCCTAGTCAACATGGTGAAACCCCGTCTCTATTAAAAATACAAAAAATTAGCTGGGCATGGTGGTGCGTGCCTGTAATCCCAGCTACTCAGGAGGCTGAGGCAGGAGAATCGCCTAAACCCAGGAGGCGGAGGTTGCGGTGAGCCGAGATCGCGCCATTGCACTCCAGCCTGGGTGACAAGAGCGAAACTCTGTCTCAAAAAAAAAAAAAAAAAAAAAAAGAGA
>CAUYOR010178247.1:0-14948 GCA_963573925.1 Callimico goeldii | reverse complement strand
TTATTTTACCCCCCGCTCACTTCCAACTATTTTTTTTTAAACCATTAATTGTTTTTTTTTTTAAATTTTTTTTTTTTTTTTTTTTTTTTTTTTTTTTTTTGCTGTATAGAAGCTCTTTAATTAGTTCCTATTTGTCAGTTTCGCTGTTGCTGCAATTGCTTTGGTGTCTTTATACTGAAATCTTTTCCCATTGGTGTGTCCAGAATGGTACTGCCTAGGCTGTCTCCCAGGGTTTTTATAGTTTTGGGTTTTATATTTAAGTCTTTGATCTATCTTGAGTTGATTTTTGTATATGGTATAAGGAAGGAGTCCAGTTTCATCTTATGCATATGGCTAGCCAGTTATCCCAGCACCTTTCCCTAATTAATAGGGAGTCCTTTCCCCATTGTTTGTCTTTGTAATGTTTGTTGATGATCATATGATTGCAGGTATGTGGCCTTATTTCTGGGCTCTCTATTCTGTTCCATCAGTCTGTGTGTCTGGGTTTGCACCAGTACCATGGTGTTTAGGTTACTGTTGTCCTGCAGTATAGTTTGAAGTCAGGTTAAAGTGATGCTTCCTGATTATTATTTTTTTTTTCCTTAGGATTGCCTTGGCTATTCAGTCTCTTTTTGGTTCCATGGAACTTTTAATTTTTTTTTTCTAGTTGTGTGAAGAATGTCATTGGTAGTTTGATATAATAATATTGAATCTATACTTTGAGCAGTATGGTCGTTTTAATATTGATTCTTACTATGCATAAGCATGGAATGTTCTTCCATTGTTTGTATCATCTCTAATTTTTTTAAGCAGTGTTTTATAGTTCTCATTATAGAGATCTTTCCCCTGGTTAGCTGTATTCTGAAATATTTTTTTCTTTTTGTGGCAACTGTGAATTGGATTGTGTCCTGATTTGCCTCTTGGCTTGACAGTTATTGGTGTATAGGAATGCTAGCGGTTTTTGTACACTGGCTTTATATCCTGACACTTCACTGATATTGTTTATCAGTTTAAGGAGGTCCTGGGCTGAGACTATGGGGTTTCTACATATAGAATCATGTTGTCTGCACACAGGAATAGTTTGATCCCTATTTGGATGCCTTTTATTTATTTCTCTTGCCTGACTGCTCTGGCCAGGACTTACAATACTATCCACAAATTGTGAACAGGAGTGGTGAGAAAGAACATCCGTGTCTTGTCTTGGTTTTCAAGGGGAATGCTTCCTGCTTTTGCTCATTCAGTATGCTGTTGACTGTGGGTTTCTCACATATGGTTCTTATTATTTTGATGTATGTTTCTTCTATACATAATTTATAGAGAGTTTTTAACATGACGAGGTGTTAAACTTTATCAAAAGCCTTTTCTGGACCCATTGAGATGATCATATGGTTTTGTCTTTAGTTCTGTTTATGTGATGAATCACACATTGATTTCTGTATGTTGGACCAACTTTTCACTCCAGGGATAATGCCTACTTAATCATGCTGGGTATGTTTTTGACACACTGCTATATTCAGTTTGTCAATATTTTGTGAGAATTTTTGCATTGATGTTCATCAAGGATGTTGGCCTAAAGACTTCTTTTGTGTGTGTCTCTGACAGGTTTTGGTATCAGGATGATGCTGGCCTCATAGAATGAGTTAGGGTAGAGTCCCTCCTTTTCAATTTTTTGGAAGAGTCTCAGTAGGAATGGTACCAATTCTTCTTTGCATATCTAGTGGATTTCAGCTGTGAATCTGCTTAAAAGCTATTAAAATGCAGACACCAAAGTGACAGTGCCCATCACTCCCACAACTGGCCAGGTCTGGTGGCTCATGCTTGTAATCCCAGCATTCTGGGAGGCCAAGGCTGGCAGATCACTTGAGGCCAGGAGTTCGAGACCAGCCTGGCCAACATAGTAAAACCCTATCACTAATTAAAAAGGAAAAAAAAAAAAAGCCAGGCATGGCGGTACACACTCATAATGCAACTACTCGGAAGGCTGAGGCATGAGAATCACGTGAACCCAGGGAACGGAGGTTGCAGTGAGCTAAGATCTCACCACTGCACTCCAGCCTGAGTGACAGAATCAGACTCTGTCTCAAAAAAAAGCCTCCCACTATCCTTAGCACTACCTTAACTGACAATATTTTATTGATTTTGACGTGAATCTTGTCTTTACATGAAGGAAGAACTATATAGTCAAAACGTGTTTTGTGAAAATGAACAAAGGATTTTTTTTCACGACCTCCAAAAAATATGTAAACCAAAAAGGAGGCACATGAATAAGAGCAATGTCCTTAAATAATCAGAGATACAGACGAATATAATGGCAAATCCTTTTTTAACCAAACATTAATTTACAGGTTTTGAGACTATTTTGTCCTGAATACAATGTGATGGGTGTTTTTATTATAAGAATGCTGAGAGGTGTTCAAATTGGATACATGCTGAGAAAATGCCTAGATTATAATACAAACATATCAGTTTCTATTATGTAGTTTTCTCCTTGCTTTAAAATTGAATTCTTGATAACAATTATATGAAAAACCATACAATTATTTTTATATTTGATATTGAGCAAATAAAAAACTAGCGCTTTTTTAAAGATATAAATCAGGCAGCAATGAAATCAAGAGCAAATTTCTCCATTCCAGGAAAGACTCAGTAATGGTAAGTCACTTGAATATCACTGTCATTGTCTCTAATATTAGCAATAAATTAAACCCTCGGCACTTAGAGAATCCAGACACATCCGCAAATTGAGGTTGATGAAGAGGATAGTGACATATGTCATCATACCATGTTATCCTTAGTAAAAGTAAAAACCAGGCGACCCTTTCTCTCTGCACAAACACAATTGCAGTTTTTGTATTACTCTTAAAAATGTTCAAGGTTTTATAACCATTAAAATTATTTTATCATACTAAGTAAAATTTAAAATTTTGAAAAAACATTTAAAATTGGCTCAACTGGCTCACAGAACTTATGGTTCTGTAGAATAAAACATAAAAACTGACTTTCCCAGTTTGTTTGTTTTTTTTTCTGGGGGGGTGGGGGTTGGGGTTTTTTTCTGAGAGGGAGTCTCACTATTGCCCAGGCTGGAGTGCAGTGGCTCCATATCCGCTCACTGCAAACTTGCCACCCAGGTTCAAGCAATTCTTCTGCCTAAGCCTCCTGAGTAGCTGGGATTACAGGCACCTGCCACCATACCTGGCTAATTTTTGTAGTTTTAGTAGAGACAGGGTTTCACCATCTTGGCCAGGCTGTTCTTGAACTCCTAACCTCCTGGTCCACCCACCTTGGCATCCCAAAGTGCTGGGATTACAGGCATGAGCCACTGCACCCAGCCCAGAACCTCCCAGTCTTGAAACCTGGTTTTACCTGAGTTCCTTTCTCAGGAACCCAACCATCAAGGCTTCCAGAGAGCAGCAAGAATCTGAAACTTACTAGATGACTGTATCTGGACAACGAGATGTCACACCACTCACCTACTATCACTACCTAGGCAACCATCTGCTTCCTTACCCCTCCGTAATTCCTATTTTCCCACACGTTTACATTTCTTTCCTGCTCTATAAACCCTTAATTTTAGTTGCTCAGAGAAAAGGATTCAAAGACCAATCTATATCCTCAGGTGCAGCACCTAATTAAAACCTTTCTCCTGACAATACTCATTGTCTCAGTGATTGGCTTTCTGTGTGGCAAGCAGCAGGACCTAAACCAAAAACTTGGTATTTTGGTAACAAATGCACATTCTTTTCGAGTGTTAGGATCAAATAATATGAAAACATAAACACACTCATTCTCTACCTTGCCCTTCCTATGTACTCAACTCAAAATGAGTATAGCAAATGAAAGAAACTAGGTACATATATAGAGAGACAGAGACACACACACACACATATATATATATATATGTTTAACTTTCAAAAATTGATAAGACATACATAGTGAAGATGACTGACAATGATCTGGAATTAATGTTTAAATATAATGACAATAACAATATTAAGTGGAATATTCAGATAACAGAAAAAACTGAAAAGAGAGGCAGGAATTCTTTGCTTTATTCAGGTAACCTAAAAAGAACAGAGAAGGACTAATGAAAAAGTGTCTATGACTATTATACTGTAAAATTTCAACATTATCTCCAAACTCCCAAATAAAATGTAATGTATTGCTGGCACAGCCAAAAAAAAAAAAAAAAAAAGACATAAGATACCTATTTTATATATACATAAATCATAAATTTTCAAATAAATGAAGCTAAAAATATATTGTAAGCTATTAAAACTAAGATACATACAAACTCTACTTTGACAATACATTTACACTGTATATATGAGACTAAAATCTTGGGTCATAATTTTCTGGAAATATTTCTGAGAAAAATCTATCAAGAAGGATTTCTCAGACACTACTAATAACTATCCTCATAAAATCTTGGTTAAATGAAATAAATGATCTTAATGTAGGTATTATAAACATTAACACCTATAAAATTTAAAATGGCACGTCATTAACAGTGCTTTTGTTAATGCTGAATTTTTTTGTTTCTCCTTCCTCCAGTTCTAGTTTTCACAAGAAGCTAGAAGGGTATGCGGGTACTGAGGAACTTCAACAAGATCCCTCTATTTGCTCCACCATTTTCTCTTTAAAGTTTTATTTGGCTAATTCCAGCACATACACAAAGATTAGTGGCACTGATGATTGAGACTATATCCTATCTACTGGTCCCATTCTTCAAGCACATGAATGTGTAAACCTTTAAATTATCAAAGTTCTTGAGAGTGTGAAATTGAGCCTTCAAAAACTTATTTCACAGATGATGGTATCTGTTATAACAACTATAGGCTCTTGAAGCCAGCCCAATTATCCTATAGAAGTGACGTTTATGGTTTCTTTGAACTAACATAGATATTGATCCACCCTGTCTTAAAACTTGAGAAAGTTACATTTGTCTTATCTGAGTTCCATTCTCAGGAAACCAACCATCAGGCTTCCCAGATACTAGCAACATAAAGCAAAACTTACCACATCACTACATAGGGACATTAAGATGCCATACTTCGCACTCATCATGATTGCCTGAATGGACCACTTGCTTCTTTTCCTTACTCCTCCCTAATTCCTGTTTTCCCACACATAGTTAAATTTCTTCTCTGCTATTTTAGTCAGTCAGGGAGATGGATTTGAGACTGAGATCCCATTTCCTCAGGTGTAGCACCTGATGAAAGCCTTATTCCCTGGCAATAGTAATCTCGTTGATTGGCTTTCTGTGCAGTGAGCAATAGAATCTAGACTGACCCCCTGGCATTTTGATAACACTCTCCTGCATTCTAAAGATAATACAATATTTCATCTTTCTTTTTCATGCCTCAAAATACAAAATGATCTAGCATTTGCACAAAAACTACAAAATTTAGAAGAAAGTGCATAATTCCTTTGCAAGATTAGATACCTCTGATTCTTTTAGTTTCTGTTTTGGAGGTTATGTAAGAGGGATATTTGTGATGATGAAATAGCTTTATATCTTGATTATGGTGATGATTACATGAATCTACATATGAGATAAAATGACACAGAACTATACACACACATTGTATCAATGTCAGTTTTCTGGTTCTTACATTGTCCTACAGTTAGGAAGATTTAGCCAATGGGAGAAACTGGTTAAACAGTAACACAGTGCCTTTTCGTACCATCTCAGCAAATTCCTAAAAGGTAAAGAATGAGAAGAGGGAAATGGAGCACCTCACAGAAATCATATCTCAATGCCAGAGGAAAATAAAGAGGGAAACTTTTCCCACAAATCTAAAAGATCAGTGTGGATAAACACTAGAAAAGCAAATTAAACAAAAGCAGACAGATAACAGTAATAATCAGTATTTTTATTGCAGTTAAGTTTAATGAAACTAAAAATGATATGAATACGACAGCCAAACTATCTACCTGTATGCCAATCTATACCCTTTCCTAGGGTCAGAATATATAGTCTATGGAGACCTACTACAAGTAAGAAACTATTTTGAGTTTTATTTTTAAAATCATATACTTTGCATTGGATGTCATATTCACATTCAATTGTGATTTTGAAAATTTAACAGTTAATTTATTTAACTCCTTTATCCAAAATATAGTAATAAGTTTTACAAAAGAAGATGGCCATATTTATCTATGGCTTGGAGCCCTCGAATATAACTCAGAGAACTGCAGTTAGAGAAGCATCATCCGGTTTTCCAACTCCTACATGGTAATTTACAAATCATTCAGACTGGCCTATTCTAAGGGAGCCACTAATCCCCTAGAGACTAGGGTCTCTTTGGAAAAATTCTTAGAAGACATATTACTGCTGGTTCTCTATATTCAAACTATGACATACTACAAAAGGGCTGATGTAGCAATTATGTAACTCCTGTAAACAGAGCCTTTCTAGGAAATATACTCACACTCTATCTTACCTCAACAAGTGCCAATAACACCTCAAGTATTTTCACAAACATATAAAGACAAGAGTAGGTTTCCTGTATAATTAGTAGGCATTTTACTTGAAAATGCCTTGCTCTTATATTTAAAGTTTTCTGGAACTCTAGCAAAATTAAATGTAATAAAGGGGTCCAAAACCACAAGGTTTCTAAAGTTTGCTCCAATCTTCATCTTTTCATTTATCTCTTCATCCAAGAAGATAAGGAAAAAGGCTTTTATCACCTGAAGTTGATGGAAAATTTCAAGCTGACTTCTATGACCAGCATTTTAGAAAAGTGTTACAGTGCCCCAGGAGATGTTTACTTTGGTTTTAGCACTCTGAGAATTCTATAACAATGCAGGAAATTACAGGTTTGATTCCAAAATCATGAATGCCCCCCCCCACCCCCAGGTAGAGACAAGGATACAAGGTTAGAACTGGATGCGCCAAGAAACTGTCAAATTATTGACTAGCATATTCAACTGAAATGAAAACACACACACATACACTATTTAAAAAGACAGTATGATTTACATAAAAGTGTATTTTTCCCCCTCCAGTTTCTAAGTTTAAAAAGATAAGGAGACCAAAATACACTTAAGGATGCATTATTTGCAATTACTTTATCAACAATGATAGTACAAAAACACAGACTATGCAAAGTATAAGGCTTCACCAATATAATAGATAAAATCCTAAAACTAAAGAAGTTCAGGAGTAATTTTATATGCCAAGATCGTAAAAAAGCAAAAAGCCATTTGTATTACTTTAAAAATTCACATGGGATATTATATACAATGAAAATAAGTTTAAAAGTACAAAATTTTCACTTTGTTTTTTTTTTTTCACTTTGTTTTAATGGATTCATAGCATTTCTAAAGTTTTTCATGACTGACCATCTAAAAATTAAAATATCTCTAGTATATTCCAATCAAATTGTACTTTGGTAATTAATACCCAGAGCATAAATTCCCAATATGATGAAAGTCTAATTGTTTAGAAACCACATTTATAAATAAGCAGTTAGGGAAAACTCATGATGAGCTCAAAATATGAGGTTTCTATGCAAGATAAATCACCTTTCTTATATGAACTGCTCAGATCAAAATGTCAAAACAATTAAATTATAATTTTGCCTGACATCTATATCCCAAGCAACAGTGCAAAACAGAAAACCCTGATTTCAGGAATACTGTTGACCTTAAACTGACAAACAAATTAAATAATCAAATTTTGGTAAAACAAACAAAAAATGAGACACAATGCAGGTGAGAGCAGATCAGAAAGGTCAAGTATTTCATCAAGACTCACTTCTCATACAATTTCATGTTTTTTGGCTCAAAAGGAAAAATTATTCTGTTACACAAATACAAAACACACAAACATAAGGTCATATATTTTACTACCTATATACCAAATATGACTATAGATTTTAATAAACCACACATAAATGTAAATCACATCAACTTTATAATTATATGTGCATGCTGATAACTAATATTTATATATGTGTGTTTGTGTGCGGAGAGAGAGGTAGAAGGGGAGCTTAATTTTTGCCTTAACAAACCTAGTTCTCCTATATAGCACTCTCATGTTTCTTTGACTGTACCATGTAAAAAAGTATACAATCATAGTATGTTTGAACTGTAGAATGATCTCCTCATTTTTCAGTAAAAAAACTGAAGGCCAGTTAAGACATCAGCACAAAACTAGCTGGGGACATACCTGGGACTACAATTCCAGGCCCCTAAGCCAACTCCAAATCTTTTGTAGCAATCATGAGATTTACCGGGGTTCATTATGCTATTCTACCTTTGCATATCTGATACTTTCCATAATAAAATAAAAATGTTTGGAAACCTAGCAACCTAACAGCATTCAGTATCTTCATAAGGCATTTATCAAATGTATTGCAATATTTCATTGAGGGGAGAGATCATGTCATTTACATAGTGGTTACCACCATCCCCTGCCAAGATTTTATGCAGAACCCTGTTTTATAGTAAGAATTCAAGAAACAAATGATCCTTAAACACTAAAAAAAAAAACAACTCAAGATTCCTTTTCCAACTCTAACAATTCTCCCCATCTTGTCAAATTGCTCAATATCTATGAGTAACGCTGTCAAAATTCTACCATATATCTACAACCTATTTGTTGCCAATCCAGTCATTTTCACATCATTTTCAAATGATATTTGTTTCCAATAATCATTTTTTACAATTTCAAAATCCAATCCGAAATCTAATCCTAACATCTCTTCCCAGATATAATACCACCTTCTACAATTAGATTGACCACTAGCGACAACACTGTTCTCCATTTGATCACACTTGGTACTTAAACAAAAAGGATTTGTTTGATAATGGTAATATTCTTAGAACTTTACTGTAATTATCTGCTGCAAGGGAGGTGAGATTCAATGTTGCCAGCTTCCTCATCAGAGCCCTTCTCAGGTTTCATCATATGATTTAGCTTACCTTATTTCCTTCTTTTCCCCTATTTTATGTTGCAATCTCAATTTTTTTCTATAAATCTTCTCCTAAGCAAAGTTCAAGGTTGAAATCCTCCCTTTTTTTCCTCAAAAATACACAAAGTATTCTGCTTCAAGCAATTCTCAGAATCTCAAAGCATTCTTTCGTCAACTATTCCTGATCAAATGGGAAAAATGGCAATGATTCCTACAAATTTCTCATGTTCTACAACTGGCTCTCACACACGATGAGAAAAGAGAAGGGATCCAAATAGAACATCCACATTCCCCACTTCCATCTGTGCCCAGACACTTTTCCTTCTCTCACTACTTCTGGGTAAATAGTTCATAAGATAGCAACAGATAACCTCTCTTGTTGTATACATGTGTCCTTTCTCACCTCCTCAGGGACACTACTCCCCTCTGTCTCCTGCATCAATTTTTTTCCTCTCTACTGGCTCTTTCTCATTAGCATCACAACATTCCATTGTTTTGTACACTTTAAAAGCTATCTTTACATCATCTGGTCCTACAACTAATGCTCCATTTCCTCCCTCCCTTTTCAACAAGAATGTTCAAGTGATGAATACCAACACCCTCTTCAATGTCTCTCCTTCTACTCTGTCAAACACATTACAAACAAGCCTTTGTTCCTATCTACTCCATGAAAACTCGCATGGTCATCAATGATTTCCTTTGCTTTTCAAGCTTCATCTTTAAAACAGGTGACCAGCCCTCTACTTCTTGAAACACTTCTAGGATTTCACACTCTCCTGCGCTTTCCCTTTTACCTGGAATACAGCTCTTTTTCAGACTCCTTTTCTGGTTTCTCCTCACCTCATAATGCTGATGTACACCATTATGTGCCAGACTTTATGAAGTAAAGTCTGGTCCTTGGTCATCTTCAATGTTCTAAACTCACACACTTTTGATGAATTCATTCAATCTCTTTGCTTAAAATCAGCTATATGGTGAAGAGTCCTAAGTGTATGCCGTTAGCTTGGTCTTCCAGCTGTCTGCTTGACATTTCCATTTGAATATCTAAAACGCATCTAACACCTAACATATCCAAATCCAAATTCTTAATCTCAATTACCACATCTTCTTCCTGTTCTTCCCAATCTCGGCTAACAGAAACTATAGTTGCTTAGGCAATTACATTCTCCTTAATTTCTTTTGCTCTCGCATTCCATAGCCCATCTCTCAGCAAACCCTCAAAATATATACAGAATCTGAACCATTCATTTCCTCCACTGCTACTATTCTGGTCTACTATACCATGGTCTGTCACATGAATTATAATAGCCTAACTGCTATCTCAGCTTCTATCCTTGCTTTCTTCAGTCTGTTCTCAACACAGTAGGCAGAGTAATGGTGTCAAATAGATGTGTTAGATCATGTCATTCCTCTGGTCAAAAGACTCCAATGACCTCCATATGGCTTCAAGTAAAGGTTATCATTATAATAGCTTACCAGACCATCTGGCTCCTATGACATTTAAAATCCCATATCCCACTTCTCCTCTATCCTCCATTCCACTCCAGCTACACAAGCTTCTTTGCTGATCCTTGAACACAGCAACATGCCTGGCCTCTGCACTTGCTATCTCCCTGTGCCTGGAAAGCTCTTGTCCCAAATATCATACATATGGCTCACTCCGTCAACTGCTTCAAGTCTACTGAAATGTCACCTCCTCCAGAGGACTTCCATTAAATCACTTTTTCTTGCTTTATGTAATAAGTCCATAGCACTTACTATGGTTTCACCTTATATCTTTCTTATGTACTATATATACTATCTCCCTCCACTAGAATGTATATCCCAAGAAGGCAGAGGTTTCTTCTTTGCTTTATTCCAGTGTCAAGAACACTGCTTGGCACACAGTAAGCAATCAATAAACAATTGTTGACTAATAAGTACTGAGTGCTCTACATAAATATAATAATGCTTTATGTAAGCAATTAATTACGTTTTATTCTTGTTGGTCATCCTACATTAAAAGTCTTTAATATTCTTTGTATGGTATTGGGAATGCATGTCATCCTTATCAAGAGGAGTTACTTTTAAACTTCTCGTTAGGTCTTGAGATCAGACATTACTGCCGATTGTAAAGGAGAAAATATCTCAAAAAAAGTTAAAGGTGACACTATTGTTGAAATAATTCCCCTTTCCATTAAGAATTACTGGGGGGAGGAGAGGTGGGAAGAAATGGTGAAAATCCTACTTAAATACCAAAAATCCAGTTTAAAATCCACCTCCTCCTTGTAAGCGTTTCCTCCCCATTCTCCCAGAATACTTTGTAGTGCTCACCACGGTCCCTTCCCCTGAGGACAGGAACTGCATTGCTTTTCTCTTAACCTACCACCAGCTAACAGGATCTAGCTCATACATGATACATGAAGAAACATCAGGTTGAAGTCATTGCAGTGAATACTACGGGACCTCATGACATAACTGTTAATGTTTGTCAAGATGTGTTACTTCAGCAGAAGCGACACCATTATCGGAAGGTTCTCGGGTAGTTTAAAGAAACCTGTCTTCTGTGTTCTGCAGGGCTAAGTGCAGCAGAACTCGGAGTCCGGCACTCAAACCGCAGTTAACTAATCCGTTACATCCTCGGGATGCGAGCCCTAGCAAGCAAAGAGCTTAAGGAGCACACTGAGGAAGTGTGGAAGACACTGTCACTACTGCTGTTCTAAAAGTGACGGAGAAGGAACGCAAGGCTCCAAGCGACTGATGGAAAAAGAGAGAGAAGAGAACGTGGGGGAACACAGGGCGCACGAGCCACGAAGCAATTACTGCAGGGCAAAGAGACGCTAGGGCGGAACCAGCAGCGCAGGCTCCAGCCCCAGGCCGCTCCTTCCAGGGCTTCTCATCAACTGCCTTGAAAGCGCCATCCTGCGCGTCCTCTGGAGCGACACTGCACACGCGCGGGCGGCCCTGGGTGGCGCGCCGTCCCTGGCACGCGGGTGCGCGGCGCCGCTCTTTACCTGCGCTCCGCCAGCGCGCCGTGCCGGGCTGCCTGGCCGGGGCGAGCAATGCCTACGAGTGTGAACGTGTCGGAAGCGGGCACTGGGGAGCTGCGCTCCTCTCCTGACACCAGCAGCTTCGGGAGGTGGGCGGGGGCTCCTGAGGCCAGCGCGGGCCCCGGGACCGGCGGAGGCAGGGGCACCGCGCGCCACCCCGCGGAGTCGCTGTGACCCGGCCGCCGCCCGGGCGCCCCCTCGGCTCGGGTACTTCACGCCGGGTCGGCGTCCCGGGCCCCGCGCAGGGGTGCGGCCCCAGCCTGGTTAGGAGGGAGGAGCAAGGAGACACCCGGCCCAGGCCGCGCCGCCTCAGAGCGCGGAGCTCACTGTGGCAAAACTTGGAAAAGAGGAGGACTCCGATTACCTGAGCGGCGCGGGCGCGGGCTGGTCTGCGGTACGGCTGCCGGGCCGGGCCGGGTTTTCAGCAGCCGTAAAGCGGGCGAAGCGGGCGCGAACAGCGGCGCGAACCCTCGCCCCCGATCGGCGGCCCGGGCGCCTCCGCCGCGAGCGTCAGCCGCTTGGCAGGGAACGGGCCGGGCTGAGTCATAATCAAAGACGCGTTCGCGGAGCCCAGCGGGGAGAGGGGTTGCGAGCAGCCGTGTCCAGTGGCAGAAGCCTCGTAAATTGGGAAGGATTTTTTTTTTAATGGGCAAAACTAGAAACGTGCCCCGTTGTACCCCACCAAAAGATGTTTCCTTTGTAATTTGCATGTATTTTATACATAATCTTTACATCTAATAAAACTTTTAAAAGCAATTTTAAAGTGCGTTGCTTGCAATCAAATTCTTGGTTGTAGCTTCATGACTTAACGCAAGTTACTTGAATTCTGTGCTTTTGTTTTTCATCCATGAAACGGGATAATAAACATCCCTGGAGAGACGCTGCGAGAGACCTTGGCATCCTGCCCGCACGTAGCCCTCGCTAACGTTAATTGCTATTTTAAAAGAGAAGGGCGAAGATAATGCAGAGATTAACGGTTTTGAAGGGAAGACAATACAAACACGAAGCAAGTTTTGTTTTTCTTTTTTCAAGCGGAGTAAATTAGACAAATTACCAATGGAAGAAAAGAAGGTAGAGACTGGAAGGAACATATGAGGCTGAGAAGGAGCTGAAGCGAGAGAAGGAAGAAGGTGGAAGGAGGAAAGAGGAGAGGAAGAGGGAAGAATAAAAGCCTCCAAGGAACAAACCAGGCTGAGAGCTGGGGCTGAAAGGAGAGAAGGAAGAGAAGGAGGGAGGAAGGAAGAGAGGGAGAAATAACACCAAGGGAGGAAGGGATAGAGGGAGAAATAACACCAAGGAAGGAAGGATAAAACTAGGCTCCGTGGGAAGAGGGGAGGAAGGAAGGAAAGAGAAATTCAACTAGGCCCAGTGGCCAAAATGCTGAAGTGTGTCGGGCCGGGAGGGGGTGGAGGAATATGTTTACTCACTGTTTAGAAATGCATGACAAACTCCATCCGCTGAGGGAGATTTGTAAAATATACAAACAGATAAACAACTGTCTAAAAATGAGCCCCAAATGAGGAGCCTTTGCTCCAGTGAATGAGATTTGGCAGTTCTGCAAAATGAGGAAATTCTTCCTTGTGCAGCTTCTTGAGGGGTTGAGTCATGAAACCCGAAGCAAATGTTGGTGGGCTGGATTCCTGAAAGGCATGCCAGATGGATGCATTCTGGTTGGTTTTACTGTGTGGTGTTCCCTTCTGTACATCTGTCAATTTTAGAAGAAAGGAGTGTGAATAAAGATTCGAGAAGTAAACTTAAAAATAAAAGCCAAACTAGTTAATGTATGAGTATCCACCCACCATGAGCTTACAGTTACAGATTCCAAAACAAGTAACCGCTTCTCCCTCTTTTCATTTCCCTTCCCTTGGTTTCTACTTTCACTGTATTTCTTTTTATCTACTTTTATAATATCATCTTTAAAGTGGAACTGCCTAGAGGCAAGGTGCTTTTAATTAATACGAAAGAATGGAAAGAATTTCAGCTAGGCCACTCTAAGAAAGTAAAGCTTTTTGAAAGAAAGAGCTTTTTGCTGAAGTTTTAATGAGAAAGAGTTGGCAGATGTGAAATCAGAAGTTTTCTTTAGACATACAAGAAAATAATAAGACGAGAGTGAAAGAGAATGGACTAGAAATCAGAAGCAGTTCTATTCCTTAATTACCATAAGAACCAAAGACTAAAGTTTTTCCTACCCTATAAAGAAAAATGGGGCTTCCCTCCACCAGCCAGACCTTCCAAAAAGAGGAAAAAATAAAACTTAAAAAGCTCAATCAGATTCTTGTAATGATTTGCCTTTTCTTAGGAGGTCTTCTTCAGGGTAAAAGAAATGAAGGTGCTCCTTTCAGCACCTTCTGAAGAAATACTTTTGTAGAAGCAACATTTCTGAAGTGATAATTTTTGCTCTACCAAAAACCATTAAGTAAGATAAAAATCCTTTTCCCTTTGTTTCAATTTTGCTAAGCCTTCAGGCTGAGGCAAACAGATTATCATTAAACCTTTATTAATGTGAAACCCAAAAAAGATAAAATCTTAAATACTGGGAAGCCGTCGCCTAAAAGGAGCAAGAAAACAAACCAAGGCCCAGAAAATAGAGAAAGAGATTAGGAAGCTTTTCTAAGGGGAACCTTTGAACTGTTGGCTGTAAAATGAATGTCTGTGACTTGCCTTAAACAAATAGGCAATACAAACTAAAGCTGGGAACTAAAAAGATCTGGTCAGATCAGATCAAAAGCTTACCTTGTGTGAAACACTGTGGTCAAAGAAGAAAATTCCATTCATCTTAAGTGGAGACAAAAACGTGTATCACTTGTATTCTGTGTGCTCATAAAACATCTCAATCAATAGGGCCGGGTGCGGTGGCTCAAGCCTGTAATCCCAGCACTTCGGGAGGCCGAGGCGGGTGGATCGTGTGGTCAAGAGCTTGAGACCATCTTGGTCAGCATGGTGAGACCCCGTCTCTACTAAAAAAACAAAAAATTAGCTGGGCATGGTGGCGTGTGCCTGTAATCCCAGCTACTCAGGAGGC
>CAUYOR010178242.1:0-13768 GCA_963573925.1 Callimico goeldii | reverse complement strand
GCTGGGACTACAAGCATGCACCACCATGCCCAGCTAATTTTTTGTATTTTTAGTAGAGATGGGGTTTCACCATGTTGACCAGGATGGTCTCGATCTCTTGACCTCGTGATCCACCTGCCTCGGTCTCCCAAAGTGCTGGGATTACAGGCTTGAGCCACTGCGCCCGGCCAGACACTCCCAGTTGATAAATGAGAAAACTGAGTTCCCAGAAGCAAAAGGTCTTTTGCAAGTTCTCTAAGATGGTATATGGGAGGACTCCCACAGTGTGAAATTATCATAAGAGTGGTAGTTGTCTTGTTTATTTATTTATAATTTTTTTTTTTGAGATGGAATTTAATTCTTGCTGCCCAGGCTAGAGTGCAATGACGCAATCTTAACTCACTGCAACCTAGGTCTCCTCGGTTGAAGCAATTCTCCTGCCTCAGCCTCCCAAGTAGCTGGGATTGCAGGCACCCACCACCATGCCTGGCTAATTTTTTGTATTTCTAGTAGAGACAGGGTCTCACCATGTTGGTCAGGCTGGTTTCGAACTCCTGACCTCAGGTGATCCACCCACCTCAGCCTCCCAAAGTGCTGGGATCACAGCCATGAGCCACAGTGCCCCCAGCCAGTTGTATTTATAGTACTCGCTGTTTACCTGTTTCCCTAAGCATTTTATGATTCCAGCTCTGAAAACTTTAGCTCTGTTCTTGCCCTGTCCTGAACCTTTGGAACCAGTGAGTCTTATTAGCTACTGTCTACTTTGGACTAAGGGAGAAAAAGGTGCACTGACTTTCTAATCAGAACTGTGCCAAGAGTGAGGGCCCTAAGGAGAGACATAGGCAACATTTAGCAGCTTTGGGTTTAGGCAGAGCTGGGTTCGGATCCCAGCCCAGCCACCGTTACTAGCTACATGACATTGGGCAAGGCACTTCATCTCCAAACCCTTCAGTTTCCACATCCATAAAAGGAGATTACAGATTATTTTTCAGAAAAGTTGAGGACTAAATTCCTCTCAATCAATGGCCATTGATGGCAGATATATGTGCTAACCTGCTTCTGTAATGCTAAGTAGATGACCGACTAGTCTGACAACTTATGTGTATTCCAATGGCAGTTTCTGGAAGACACCTCCTTCACAGAAGTCAGTGCAGCTCTCATCTGGCTCCCTGCTACTGGTCTATTCTTTTCAATTCCATCAGCTCTGACATAGCTGATGGAATTGAAAAGGTGGCTCAATCATGTTTCAATTCTAAACATAGCTCTGACATTTTCTACTAGCCCAAACCCTTACCTACTCCTTGAGAGGGTAACTGGGTGTTAAGAGCATGAGCAACTAGTAGTATCCCTGTGGCTGGTTAGGCTCACAGTGAACCACATGAAGATTTGTACAGCTGAAACCACCTGCAAACTCGCTTAGTTTGGGCCTCAAATTTTCAGTTGAGGAACTGGAGGCTCACAGAGGGGAAGTGATAGAGGGGGAGTAAATACCATCCAGTGGCCAGGTTGGGGCTAGAATATGGATCTCTAGATTCTCAGTTTAAGGCCTCCTTCATTATACCTCTACTCTTCCTCTGCCAGGGCTGGGGTTGGGGAGTGCTGTCTTAAACACAGACACCCCAGGCCCCTCCTAGCCAGGGTCAAGTCCCCTTAATTGAAAATAGAGTTAACTCTGGCCAGGTGTGGTGGCTTATGCCTGTAATCCCAGCACTTTGGAAGGCCAAGTCAGGATGATCACTTGAGCCCAGGAGTTTGAAACCAGCTTGTGCAATATAGTGAGACCTCATCTCTACCAAAAATATTTAGCCAGGCATGGTGGCACACACCTGTAGTCTCGACTGAGTTGGGAGGGTCGCTTGTGCCCAGGTTGAGGATGCAGTGAACCGTAATTGTGCCAGTATACTCCAGCTTGAGCAAGAGTCAGACTGTCTCCAACAACAAAAAGCAATAGAGCAAGAGTACTATTTTCTCCATATGCCCTCCCAATACCCCTGGGACAAGTTATAAAATACCCACTTGATCAGAGATTATCAAGCTGACCTAATTGGCTCTGAGAACTTCCACACCCACTGCAATCTTGGTGGTTTTCCTGCAGAGCAACTGTTGGGCTGGCTGAAGCTTAAGTCTGCTAGTAACTTGACGCCCTTTCCAAACTGTCAACACAGTGGTATCATCAGGCTCATTAAAATTGATGTCAGCACAATGCAACAGAGCTGGAGAAAACTGGAAGGTCATAGCATAGTGTATAACCCCTTTGTGCTTCCATCTCACTTTTCTCTGGTGATGGGGTAGGTAGTGTAGCCCAAATAGGAATGCCAGGAACAGGTAGGGTTCAGTATCTTACACAAGGTGGTTTGCACATTTCCACACTGGCCAGTGTTATTCAGGCGCTGGACTCCTGAAGCAAGAGTGAACTAATGGTTAAGAGCACAGGTTGGAAAAAAGGCGCCATGGTTTCTAGGCTGGGTTCTTTACTACTTCACAAGGACACCTTTGGCCAGTCCTGGATCCTCTCTTGTGCCTGTTTCCCCATCTCTACAAACAATAGCTTCAACATTTTAAAGCATGAATCATAGCTTCAAAGAGATGACATGCCAGTGTATCACACACATAACAGGTGGGTATGTGGAACACACCTCCACCAACCTCAGAGCAGTTAGTCAGGACCAACCAGCCATCTAGCCCTTCGTAGCTGCCACCCAGCTCAGACATTTTGTAACTGAATTTACTGCAGAAGCTGGAAGCAAACCCTCTCAATGTTCTCCTTCAGATGGGAGACAACTCCAAAAATAGTCTGCTGTGTGACCTCATCAACAAAAAGCTTGCTTCTCTTAAAGACCATGTCAAAGGCATCCTCACTGGTCACATAGGTCAAATCAACATTTTACTATAATGCACAAAAAGGGTTTGACCTTCAAGGCCCTCTGGAAGGGCCCAAATGATTTGTCCAGTATCATCATCTATCCATGTGTTGTCAAATCTACTCGTATCTAACTGTACGTAATTTCCTACCTCTAACCTCTGCTTACCAAGATACTCTTCTTTATCCCTGTTTATAAATGCTATTCACACGTGCATGTGCAGCTCAAGTACTCTTCTAAGAAGCTTCCCTCCCTCCAGGTTGGGTGCTACCTCTACAGCCTCTGAACTACACTAAAACTTACCTAAACCTTTTGCTCCTAAGTCCTATTAAGTATTACTTGTGTTGATGTCTTTTCTTCTTAACTAGTTACTATGAGCACCAAGGGCAGGCTTCTCACTTTAACCCAATTCCCTTCCCTTTTGCCTAGCCAATGAGCCTATGGGCTTGGTCGATACTGGAAACTTCAAAAAGCAAACAAACAAGTAAAATCATCATTCAAAGTTACTGTGTTTGACATTTGACAAATAAGCAAAACCTTAAGGACAAACGTAGGCTACAGAAGAAACCATTTTGCAATGTATTGAAAGTTTGCTAAAATGGTCTTATGGTTGGGAAAAATAAAATCATACCAGTAAAATCAGAAATCAAATTCCATTTTCTTGGATTTTCTTTGCAAAAAAGGAACTCCATTTTAAGGTCTATGGGAGACTTTGGTTTTAAAGTACAGTATTTGGGGGCTCCATTGAGGCTGACTTTTGCTAATTATAAATTCAAACTCAATTCCAATTTTACATACTGCATTTACATACATCAAAAACCTCACTCATTCCAGTAGCTATAGCTAAGATTTACTAAAACAATCCTCAAATCTTCCACTAATTGTGATGCCATCATACATCTATTTTCACTAAATGGTTAATCACTGAATACAGACAGAATATCCTTCTCCTTTCTTTAAGAATAGAGAAAATCAGCATCTTCTGGAAAACCTGAGTTGGTCTCAGGCAGTGCCTACCCCATACTTGGTGAGGCTTTTCACATGTCAATCCCCCTTTTCACGCCTGTCTTGACAACAAACCATACTCTGCTCACCCGTCAGTCAAACCTTACATGTTTCAGCCTAGTAAAAAGCCCATTTTTTTCTTCAGACCTTCTTGTCAGTGAGGGTCACAGAACATCAGGCTACAAGTGACTTCAGAAACCATTTGGTCACACCCCCTCAATTTTACAGATTGGGAAGTGACCCAGAGTCAACACAAGGTCACAGAGAAAATCAGTGGCAGAGCCAGAACTAGAATTCAGATTTCCTGGGACTCTAGTGAAGGCCTTTTGCTTTATACTATCTTCTTTCCCTTAATTCACATAATACTTGAACCTAATATTATTTTACTGGTTTTCAGGGCACCAGAACATTCCATTTTGAACATTATTTTTAAAAGTCTGCTTCATTTACTCCCAGTCATCAATGAGGATTCAATCTAAATGCTCAAAGATCCTACACACTTGTGCAATTCTCCTCAAAAACTACTAATATAAAAATGCCAAACCAGTTCTTTGATGTGTTTTAACATGAGCTTACAATGAGGGCATAATTTAAAAATGTAAGCATACAACTAGGCTTTACCAAAGAGTAATGTGTTTATTTCACGTAAATTCTTAAAAATACTTTCTTGGCAGTTGTCACATAAAATGTCCTAATGTAAAACAAAAAACTCATTAGAAAGAAAAGCATGAAAAAACAGACCCAAAATGTTAAGATTTTATTTACAAAGCTTTTTTGTTGTACAGAAAGTAAAAATGCTGTTACAGTCTCGGTGTAACTGGTAGCCACAGACAGTTGACTCACCAATCACAGCTATCCACGCTACAGCAAGTCTTACACGAAAACCTAACAATGCTTACAATTTTGTTGGGGTGAAGTCCACAAGCTTGGTGGTAGATTACCAAGAGGGACTACATGGAAGGAAGGCGGAATGTCACAGGAACTATTCTTTGGCTCTTTGGGTGGGTGGGCGTCCTGGGGTTTGTATCACAGCTACTTTTTTTTTTTTAACAGCTACCAAATCCATGAGCAGTCCAAACAATACTGAACAGTTCTGTTTCTGCAGGTCATCTGGGGTCTTAATCATCTTCTCCTTCATCATCTGTTTCTCTCTTCCTCTTTTCACCTTTCCCACCTTCTTCCTCCTCTGTAAAGTAACAAAAATTGACTTTAGGACAGTTAGAAAGGCATTTTGCTTAGATTATTGCCAATGGAGGAAACAACAATAAAGTTTGACAGTTAAGAGATAAAACGATGTAAACTTGATCAGATTAATACAGGTGATACAGGAAGTTTAAGTGGTGACCACAGAACCAAGAAAAGCAGAATGTACAGCAGCAACTCAACTCACACAGGAACGTTAATCCAGTTTCCTCCATTTTAAGGTGTTTTCTTCTAAATGTTTCTTTTTACAAATCTATCAATTATTAAAATGCATACTAATAACTTGAGCTAGTTGGGCACAGTGGCTCATGCCTATAATCCCAGCACTTTGGGAGGCTGAGATGGGTGGATTACCTGAGGTCAAGAGTTCCAGAGTAGCCTGGTCAACATGGTGAAACCCCATCTCTACCAAAAACACAGAAATTAGCCGGGCATGCTCGAACAGACCTGTAATCCCAGCTACTCGGAAGGCTGAGGCAGAATTGCTTGAACCCAGGAGGCAGAGGTTGCTGAGATCCCGCCACTGCACACCAGCCTGGGTAACAAGAGTGAAACTGTCTCCAGCAAAACAAACAAACAAACAAACCCCCTCCTGCTATCTAGCATGTCTTCAAGCCATACTCATTTTCAAGTGATTTTGGATAAGCTTAACCTCTTTAAGCCTTTTTCAACTGTAAAATGGGGACAATGGTACTGACTTTAAAAGGTTATTCTATTAATTAAGTAACACACAAAACACTTCTAATATTAACTAAAAGGGACTTTTTAAAGTATTTATGTAGTCAAGACACAGAGACTTACACATAGACAAATCTTTTCAACTAATAAAATCCATGGTTATTTTAATGAAATTAACTGTATGTTGAATCATGTTTCATACAGGTTCTTTAAGGCAGTGACAAGGTCCTAACCAGGGTAATATCTAGTATAAATGTAATCGAGAGCTTGACAAAGTGGATGCTGAGAAACCATGAGCCAGTGGCACAGTGAACACCTGATTCTCTGATACTCAACCAGGAAACTTTTATTTTTTGGGACAGTGTCTCACTCTGTCAGAGACTGGAGTGCAGCAGTGCCATCATAGCCTCACTGCAACTTCAACCTCTTGGGCTCAAACAATATATGGGCTCACGTCTATAGTCCCAGCTACTACTTCCTGAGTAGCTGGGACTACAGGTGTGCACCACAATGCCCAGCTTTTTTTTTTTGAGACAGAGTCTTGCTCTGTCACCCAGGCTGGAGTACAGTGGTGTGATCTTAGCTCACTGCAACCTCCACCTCCTGGGTTTGAGTGATTCTCCTGCCTCCGCCTCCTGAGTAGCTGGGATTACAGGCACATGCCACCACGCCTGGCTAATTTTTGTGGTGTTAGTATAGACAGGGTTTCACCATGTTGGCCAGGCTAGTCTCGAACTCCTGACCTTAGGTGATCCACCCACCTAGGCCTCCGAAAGTGCTGGGATTATAGGCATGAGCCATCACACCCAGTCCCAGCTTTTTAAATTTTCTGTAGAGACAGGATCTATGATGTCCAGGCTGGCAAACTTTTAATAGTATTAAATAAGTAATGGCTATTTCACTAGTCTTGGTTGTGGTGGGGAAAGGACTAACACTGATCAAACTGGGAAACTGATGTATCTATTTATATATCCTGAAAATTATGGTTCAATTATTAAACCTTTTTTTAAAAAAATGAAATAACTCCAAACACAGAAACCTCACACTTGGCAGTAAATTAAATGGCTTTATATGGTCCCTCGATTTAAAACATGGGACCAGGCTGGGTCCGGTGGCTCACACCTGTAATCCTAGTACTTTGGGAGGCTGAGGTGGATGGATCACTTCAAGCCAGGAATTCAAGACCAGCCTAGCCAAGATGGCAAAACCCCGTCTCAACTAAAACTATAAAACTTCACTGAGTATGATGATACATGCCTGTAATCACAGCTACTCAGAAGGCTGAGGCAGAGAATCCCTTGAACCTGGGAGGTTGAGGCTACAGTGAGCGGAGATCATACCAGTGCACTCCAGCCTGGGCGACAGAGCGAGACTCCATTTCAAAAAAATAATAACAAAAAACACCATGGGGACTGAAGACCAACAGGACCCTTGCAATCAGACAAGAATAACTGCTGTAGCAGCAGGAAGCCTGCACTAGCACAGACACAATAATGGGATGATACAAATAAGAACGTGAATGTGTGTGTAGACTGCCAGAGCCAAGGATATTTTATTTTCTTCTCGGTGGTATCAAATTCTAAATAATAGATGTTTTCATCTAATTTTTAACTGAGAATGATCAAAATGCATGCATTAGGCCCACCTTCATCCTCATCCTCATCTTCATCTTCTTCATCAAGTCCAAATTCTTCTTCCTAGAGAATAACAGTATAATATCAGATTAACTCTGCCAAATCAAGAAGTGCAAATAGTACAAATTCTGCCAAACCGAGAAGTACAAATAAATGCAACAGTATCAAGCAGGAAACTGTAATTTTATTTGTATCTACTTGGATGTACCAAGACCCACTGATTTTCCTTAATGAACTTTATTTTACAATTTTTCTAAAAAAAAAAAAAAAAAAAAAAAAAATTTTTTTAGAAGCAGTTCATTTGCTAGATGTTTAATTAGTACCTAACTTTGGATAATTCAAGAAATGATCTTAAAATCTCAAATTTCAAAACAAGTTTAGACAAAAATTTCTTTCTATATCCCATTCATATACAAAGCTTTTTTCACGACCTTAATGTCAATCATACACCTAATGAGAGCACATGAACCCCTAGACTTATTTTTATACTACAAAAGAGCATGCTTTTTGCTAACTACTGTTGTCTGTGTGTTTCCCAAAAACCTCTTTGAGGGTCAAAGTCAAGACACTGTTTTCTCCTGCCCTCGTATAGCATTCATTTCCTCAGGGATACTCTATTACTGGGTGTCCCATAAACTAGACTATATGTGCTTTCTCAGGGCAGGACCACAATCTCATTTAATTTTGTACCCCTAATTCTTTAATATAGTGGAAATATATTTACTGAATATACAAGAAAAAGTTCAGACTTGGCAAACATATACTTCCCTACAATTCAATGAAAGAACAGACATACCAACAATTTTGAACATTTTCAGTTTTCTCACCACCCTGAATACTCAACTCGTTCCTTCCCCGGAGAGGACCAAAACTCACCTTGCACAGCCAGGAACCATACTAGTTTGAGTTCAGTAGGCATTCCATTTAATAGTTGTTTAAAGGCAGACAAAAACTAAACCAGATTCATATGGTAAATCTATTCACAGGTATACAAATTTCTTCAAAAGGTGTTTTTTTCTTTTCTTTTCTTTTTTAAACTCCCACTTTTGTTTTAATTACAAATAGAAAGGAGGGTAGAAAACAGCTGCACTGACCTCCTCACTGACTTCGTCGTCGTCATCATCCCCTTCTACATCTTCGTCTTCATCATCTTCTTCATCAAACTCCTCTTCTTCACCATCCTCATCCTCCTCATCTTCCTCATCTTCTCCTTCTGAAAACAGTCCAAATGGGATTCATTAAATATCCCCAATGCTCCAGAGGGCACAAGGTGTTGGGGATCTGTGGGCTGGCTCACAGAACAAATGCTGGTAAGGCCACAAACTGCAGTCACTTTCTACTTTGTGCTACAGCTCAGTCCCTTTGTCCAACAGAGTCCCATAAAATCAGAAAGCTAGAAGTCCTGGTAGACAAGACAAACACTGTAATTCTCGCTGGTGACATGATACAATGGCTAAGATTTGCTTCAAAATTATAAGGACTGGGGAAGAAGGTAAGGGTGTATGCAGGAATAAAACAACATCAGCTATGACCAATAATTGCTGAAGCTGAGTGGTAAGAACATGGGGGTTCGTTCTGCTACATATATCCACACCCCCCATCCCCGAGACAGAGTCTTGCTCTGCTGCCCAGGCTGGAGTGCAGTGGCGCAATCTTGGCTCACTGCAACCTCCACCTCTCGGGTCGAAGCAATTCTCCTGCCTCAGCCTCCCAAGTAGCTGGGATTATAGGTGCCCACCATCATGCCCGACTAATTTTTGTATTTTTGGTAGAGACAAGTTTTCACCATGTTGGCCAGGTTGGTCTTGAACTCCTGACCTTGTGATCCACTCCACCCCTCCGCCACCCAAAGTGTTGGGATTACAGGCATGAGCTACTGCGCCCAGCATGTTTTCCTCTATTTTTACCTTTATCACTGTCTGAAATTTTCCACAGTAAAAAGTTAAAAAAAATCATGTACCTTCCCTTGGGTGATGGCACCACCACAGTCAGTCAGCTGTTCAAATCAGGAACCCGAGAAACACCCAAATAACCCTGTGACTCAGGGAACAGGAGGCTGAGAGGCATCTGCATCTCTACCTGATTTGTGCAGACCTCTAGTGCAGCAGTTCTTGCTTCTCCTGGGTCCTAGAGCTCACCATGCTCTCACCTGCCTCTTGGTCTCTGCATGCTCTTTCCAACCCTCTTTGCTTGGCTAATTCAGACTCCACCTCGGAGTCTGTCAACATCACTTCCTTAGGCAGTCTTACTCAAGAGACCTCCCAATGCCAGGTCACAGGCTATATCACATGAGTGAGAGTGCTTCTCCATTACAGAACACTTTGCTTACTTGTAATTATTATTTATGATTTTTAGTTAAATTTTTTTTTTTCTGTACAGATAGAGTTTGGCAATGTTGCCAGGCTGGTCTTGACCTCCTGGATTCCAGCAATCATCCTGCCTCACCCTCCCCAAGTGTTGGGATTACAGGTGTGAGCCACCATCCTTAGCCTATTTATGATCAAAACAAAACATTTCTCTGTAAGGTCCAAGAGGATAGGAACTTTTTTTTTTTTTTTTAACCACTATTTTCCACAGTGCCTGGCACATAGGAAATGCTCGAATAATTGTTGCCTGACCTGTCTTTGCTCTCAGGAACCGTCCCCTACCTTCCAAGGAATGTCCTTCACAGGCTCTTGCACATATGGCTGTTCTATCTTGTTGGGGTGAACTTAAATAGACAACAAACACAAATCGTTTTTATGAGAAATGGAAAAACTGTAGAAGGGAGAAAAGGACATAACATTTGGAAATAAGTGAGATGTCCTATTCTCTGTCCATTTTACTTCCTTGTAACTCATTCATTTTTGCCTATCTTGATATGCTTCAAAACAGAACTATAAAAATGCTACCAGAGTATTATACCATTAATTGCACCCAAACTCCCTGATGCTTTTCCTCCCCCATTTTCTTGGCAATTTGTCTTATGTGCTGATTTTTAAAGAATTTAAAATAATGCTTCAACTATAGAACAATACCACCAACTTCAGCAACATCACAACCAAGTATTCTTCATGTTGACTGATGTGAAAATTAATCATTCTGCTTCCTCTAAGCCAGGGGTCCCCAACTCCCAGGACTGGTACTGGTCTGTGGCCTGGGCCGCATAGATAGAGGTGAGGAACAGGCCAGTGAGCATTACCACCTGAGCTCCGCCTCCTCTCAGATCACCTGTTTGATTCCCATAGGAGTACGAATTCTCTTGTGAACTGCACATGCGACGGACCTAGGTTGTGTATTCCTTATGAGAATCTAATGCCTGATCTAAGGTCGAACAGTTTCATCTTGAAACCATTCAGCCGCCACCCCCAACTACCCTCTTCCCCCTCCCTGCATCTGTGGAAAAACTGTCTTCCATGAAACCAGTACCTGGTGCCAAAAGGGTTGGAGACCGCAGCTTTAAGCCACCTGAAGTGAGAAGCGTTTTATTCTAAAAGTGACTCAGAGTAAACAAACTCAACATGCAAACACAAGCTAGTCAGGAAGAATATTTTGGATAGAAAATATCCTTATTTAAAAAAATTTTAATATACATAAAAATCCTAGATCAAATGCCAAAAGTACTGAAAATCATCTCTTAAGTCTATGTTATGATGAGAGATTATTTTCCTTATTAATGACAAATGAAATCTAACCTCTAGTTATTTGAAATCATTACCTTAAACTCCGGTCGTATGTAAATGAAAGGGAAAGCTATTTTATTTCTAGTTGGTAATAACAAGCAGGTACCAAGTACCTACTAAGTGCCAGGCCCTATGAATCAAGAGGTGAGTAGCCAAGATGATGGCTGTAGTACAGTAGGACAGCAGTCCTCAAACTTTTTGGCAGCAGGGACCAGTTTTGTGGAAGACAGTATTTCCACAGCCTGGGGGTGGGAGGATGGTTTCAGGATGATTCGAATGCATTATGTTTATTGTGTACTTTTTATTCTGTACTTTATTTCTATCATTACATTATACCAGATAATGACATAAGTACACAACTCACCATAATGTGGAATCAGTGGAACCCTGAGCTTGTTTTCCCTGCAACTAGACAGTCCCATCTGGGGGCAATGGAAGACAGTGACACCCAAAGTGTGTTGCTTAGGTCCAGTCTACTCCATAATCTTGTTTTGGTTGCTGTTACTGCAGAAAACCTTGCTTTACAAAGACAGGATAGTGGAACCAGGAGCAGGGTTTTCAGTGCTTTTGTGGCAATCTCAGAATATTCCACCTTGACTTTAATCCAGAATATATGGAAATTTTGAAGCTGTCACAAACCATACTTTTAAGGCCATTGCCATTTGTGATCTCAATCACTTAATCCTCTTCAAGCATGGACAAAGTTAATTGACCTGGCTTATTCACAAATGGGTCCTTCCAAGTTCGGGGGTCTTTTCTGGTTGTGAAGTAATGCTCAAACTCTTTTGAAAGCTGAGATAGGTGATCATGCACCAGCTGAGAGAAAGAAGGTTCTGGCTCAGTCTCTTTCAATATCACTACTAATGTATGAAACACATCAAAAATCCGAATGCTTGGAATGGAAAACTAAACACCATATGTTAATACATGAACACATGGCAGGGGGGAACAACACACACAAGGGCCTTTGCGGGGTCAGGGGGAAGAGAGCATCAGAAAGACTAGCTAATGGATGGTGGGCTAATACTTTGGTGATGGGATCATCTGTGCAGCAAAACACCATGGCAGACGTGTAGCTATGCAACAAACCTGCACATGTACCCCTGAACTTAAAAAGTTTTACCACCCATTCTATATCACTGAAATGTTCTGCCAGTGGCAACTGTTATTCTAAAAGAAATCTCCGGAGCAGGCCTCGTAACTCAAAAACTCTGGTCAGTGATCTACCGTTAAAACGCCATCTCACTTCTCTGTGTAAGAGAAGACGTGTTCTCTGTGTCCATCTCATAGAGTTGCGTGAACAAATATGGGTTAACGGGATGTACTTTTATGTGGCTGTTAATTTTAAGTTAAACGTTAAGTTCAGGTGACATCTGTCAGCTAGCCAGCATTTCTCCATGGGTGACACAGTACACAGACTCACATCCAGAAGCAACCTCTCTGACCCAAGTAGTGAAACCAGAAAGCTGTCCAGCCATGGCAGCCACTCCATCTGTGCATATACAACACAAAATGACCAATTCAGTTTTCCTAATACCTAATCATTCAAAAGACTTGAACGGTTCTGCAGCTGTGGTGTTGCCAATGAAGCACACATAACATAGTCTCATGCACATCCTCCCTGAAAATATATCGCACAAAAACAAGCATTGTTGCCATATTGTCAACATCGGCAGACCCAGCAAGCTGCAATGCATACCTCGGTGACTCATCAGTCCTCTTTAACAACTGTGCCTCAATATCCTCTGCTATTTCATCAACGTCTGGTTTACGGTGCTAGTCGAGAGAGGAACATGTGCTACCTTTTGAACTGCAGCTTAACTGTAGCCTCTCCTAAAAGTTTATGACAAATGTTCTTAACAGTAGGCAGGATCAACTCTTCAATAGTAAAGGGCTTCTTACTTTAGCAACACAGTTACTTAAGGGCTTCTGAGCTTTAGCAATGCAGTTAGCCACTAAGAATGAGATGTTCTCAGTGCAGACACATTTGATGAAGTGGTAGGTTTCAATAATTGCTTCTGTTCTTTGTGTTTCACGTATATTTCTTTTGAAAAACTCCAAAGGTTTGTCTTTTAAATGCAGGGTGCTTGCTCTCCATGTGTTGAATAACTTTTTTTTTTTTTTTTTTTTTTTTTGAGACGGAGTTTTGCTCTATTGCCCAGGCTAAAGTGCAGTGGTGCAATCTTGGCTCACTGCAACTTCCGCCTCCCAGGTTCAAGCAATTCTCATCCAAGTAGCCAGGACTAAAGGCATGCACCACTGTGCCTGGCTAATTTTTGTAGAGATGGGTTTCACCATGTTAGCCAGTCTGGTCTTCAACTCCTGACCTCAGGTGATCTGCCTCTGCCTCCCTAAGTGGTGGGATTACAGGCATGAGCCGCTGCACGCAGCCAGTGAAGCAGTTTTGAAGGTTTCATGGCTGTGTTGGATAGCTGGTTGCCACATATTATACAAAGTGGGCTTGGAGAATGTGAATCACCTGTTTTAATGAACCTGTAATTTAAATATCACTCTTGGTATTTTCTTTTCAATGAAGCTTTTTTCCCATTGGCAGTCTTGTCTTCTGCTATCTCATTACTGAGTCTTTCCCCCTTTTCTTTTCTTTTTTTTTTTTTTTTTTTTTGAGATGGAGTTTCGCTCTTGTTACCCAGGCTGGAGTGCAATGGCGCAATCTCGGCTCACCGCAACCTCCGCCTCCTGGGTTCAAGCAATTCTCCTGCCTCAGCCTCCTGAGTAGCTGGGATTA
>CAUYOR010178238.1:0-29068 GCA_963573925.1 Callimico goeldii | reverse complement strand
AGCACTTTGGGAGGCCGAGGTGATGGATCACGAGGTCAAGAGATCGAGACCATCCTGGTCAACAAGGTGAAACCCCGTCTCTACTAAAAATACAAAAAATTAGCTGAGCATGGTGGCGCGTGCCTGTAATCCCAGCTACTCGGGAGGCTGAGGCAGGAGAATTACCTGAACCCAGGAGGCGGAGGTTGCGGTGAGCCAAGATCGCGCCATTGCACTCCAGCCTGGGTTACGAGCGAAACTCCGTCTCAAAAAAAAAAAAAAAAAAAAAAAAAAAAAAAAAAAACAATGTCCTATAAGGGGCACTTCGGGCAGCCAGAATTAAGACAAAAATCCCAACGCCCTGACTTCCTAATTGCCATGTGCCTAGTCGCTACAGATGGCTCTGTCTGGTTTTGTAGCAATATTTGCTTTATTGAAGGGTGGGGCTGTGTTTTATCAAGAAACACACCAGGGTTCTAGAGCACTGCCTCGGCCAGTCAGGCAGGATGTCTGCACCTGCAAACTTTCTACACTGCCCGGGAGATGGTTCCAATACAGAAAAGCACTGCTAACCTCGGCAAGAGGCCAGCGGAGTCGTCAGGACAATCCAGCATGCTGCTGCTGGCTTCTATTTCCCAAAAACAGAAGTCACCACACACACAACAAAAACTCAATGCTAAAACAAGGTAAAAATAACCAGCACTTCTTTTTCTCCTCCTTCCCCTTAAAGGGAAAGCAGGGTGAGGTCTATTGGGCACTACACCTGTGGATTTGTCCACACAAGTGAGAAGGAATTACACATCTCTTCAGTGTAAAGACCCTGCCCTCCTCGGGCGGCACGGCCAGCGACATCTGGAGGCTGTTCAAGTGTTACAAAGGAGGGAAAGCACTGCTCCTCTGAGAGCTCCAATCTAAACTTGGTGCCTTGGTTTTTCTCTCTCCTTTCTTTTCTTTTGCAGTATTTACCACAAATGGTAACGCTGCAGCAATCTATGGATGTCTTTGTTTACTATCTGTGTTCCTCCATGAAGAGAGAAATTGGGCCTCCTCCAACTATTTTCTGCGCCTCGTACTGAGTCTGGTATACAGAAGGTGCTCAAAAGTATCTGCTGAATTAGAGTGGGCCCTTTGGCAACATGTCTCTGTGCCTCAGTTTCTGTCTGCCCGGAAGCAGTTGCTGAGAGGACTCGTGAGGACAATCTTCCCTCTCCCTGGTTCCCAAGTTAAATAAATACTCTTTTGTCCATGTGACCCAATAGTGAAAGACTGGGATCGCTAGCCACGAGCCGCTGGGACACTAACGTTTCTCCTGGGAGGTCACCCCAGCCTTCTTCCACGGAGACTGACCCGTCTAATCATCTGATCCTCAAAAGCCTTCATTTCTCAGCCTGGAAATCTGGGGGCTGGAACTTGCATTCTGAGATGATTCCAAGACCTCCTCCCACTGACTATGTTATTTGAAGTTCACTGTTGTACAAATTTTAGGCCCCGGGGGGCTGCTCGTATGTATAAAAAATGAGATGTCAAAACAGTTTACCTATGATGTTCACCGTACTATCCACTTCATTTTTTATAGCTGAAGCCAGGACCGCATACTCAGGAGAAAGATCACTTACTCCATTACTAAGCCCCAGAGATGACTCAACTGGTTCTTGCTAGGAAGAAGAAAAGAAAAAAGAATTGAGAACACTTCCTTTCCCTCCCTCCTCTCAGCTGAAATTCTACCCTCTGCCTACTTTCCGTAATGCTAGCGTCACTCACATTCAGCCGCTGAACGCATTCATTCCCTGCTTCTTTAAACTGGCCTGTGTGAAAGCACATTTCTGCACAGGGTACACTGCTGGGTATACAGCTCCTTCTATTTCACATCAAGGAAACGGTACTGGCCCATCTGGCTTGCCTTTAGGAAATGCTTCCACCTGCAGACAATAGCTCTGGGGTTACACAGAGCGGCAACGCTGTCTCTGTAAAATGTGCACTGCGGGGATTCCACATTCTCCCCCTCGTGCTCAAAAGAATCAAGGCCTGGCTTTCTCCTATGGAAGGAATCATGCCACCTCTTTCATAATTATTTCTTAGGAAAAGCTCTGTCTCAGTGATTGGCCCAAGAACAGGAGCCCAGAGGAAGTTGTGGATAAATTCCCTGCAGGTAAGTTCTGCCATGGCCTGTGGCCACCTGAGTGCCCTGCACTGGATGGCTGGCTGAGCACAAGAGCCTAACCCTGGCCTGAGCCCAGCCGGCCAGCCCCACGAAATGGCCTTACATAAATGCCCTTCAGGTGGCTGAATATCCCATCCAGCCCATTCATCAGTGCTGCACATGCACACTGATGAAATAATGAGAACAAATTCTTTTCCCTTATTGGGGCTCTTAACGTGTGCCTTTTCCCAAGTGAATCAGAACCCTCCATTCCCTTAGAGGGTAGGAAGCAGCTCTGCCGAAGCCAGCCCGGAGGTGCCTGCTGACATTCAGCACTCGAGGGAAGCTTGTGTCCGCTGCCATGAGAGCGATCACGTCGGACAAAAGCCACACACGACAACACCCAAGGAATCCACGGCGGAAGAAGAGGGTGGAGAGCAGAGGGAACACAGGACTGGAAGCAGAGGTTCATGCGAGTAGATGCGACGTGCTTGGCAGAGTCAACAGTGGTCGGCTCTGAAACGTGGTGGGTGTTCTGATCAGCTATTTATACACTGCTTGGAATCAATCCCCCCAGAATCCTCAAACAGTCACTAACGGAAGGAGGGGAAATAACCTCCCCTTCCTAATCCCACCTGGCAAACTCCCACCTTAGAAACACGACTTCAAAGGCACCCCTTCCCTGCGGAGCTCGGTTTTTAAAGAAACCATACACTGCCTGGCTTACCAGATGTCCTGAAGGTCAGACGTAAGGGCAGGCCCAGAACATCCGTCCCCACGAGGCCCGACTTCTACCCCTCCTCCCCAGCATCTTGCACTCTTCTCTTTTACAAGTTCTAAATAAGAAGTCGGCCCTTTCTTGGGCCAAACATGGTGGCTCGCCCTGGAATCTCAGCACTTTGGAAGGCAGAGGCTGGAGGGTCATTTCAGCCCAGGAGTTTGAGACCAGCCTGGGCAACAAAGCAAGATCCTGTCTCTACAAAAAAACAAAAGCATTAGCCGGGTGTGGTGGTGCATGCCTCCTGTCTCAGATACTTGGGAGACTGAGGTGGTGGGAGGATCTCTTGAGCCCAGGAGTTCGAGGATGCAGTGAGCCATGATCATGTCGCTGTACTCCGGCCTGGGTGACAGAGTAAGATCCTGATTCTTGAAGAAAAAAAAAAAAAGTCTGCCCTTTCTGGGAAAAAAGAAACACTTGCCTGTGACCTGAGTGGGTCACCAGGTTTTCTCCTCTTTTATAGCCAAACTTCCCACCCAGCGTCTGCCTTCCCAACTTCGCCTCTCCACCTGGGCCCGCATTCGTACCTGTGGTCTCACTCCCCTCCACCTGCAGAATCAAGCTCCCAGCCAGGTCTTGAGAGACCGGGCTTTGGAATCAGAAGGGCCTGGGGCAAAGCCTGGTGCCTCCACTCCTCATTAGTTGCGGGTCCTTATTCAACCTCTGCAAGCCACCCTAGGGCATTGCAGACAGCTGTAAACTGAGGACAGTAATAGGACCCACGTGGTACGGATAAGGAGAAGATTAAATGAGCCAGCTACGTACATGGCAATTAATAATAACTAAGTACTCCCCATTACCAAAGGTCCCCAGCTAAACTCTGCTCTCCCAAATGCAACGGCCTCTTCTCAAATCCCTTCCCCCACAGCCCCATACTCTGACCTCTGATGGGGAGGAACTTGCTGTCCCTCCGTGGCAGCCTGAGCTGTCTGACGCTGCTACAATTCTCTGCCTCCTGATGTCAGCCTCCTTTCTCAACGGTGTCCTCAATGACACCTGGTGGGTCTCCCCACCCCGAGTCATGCCCCACACTTCACTATCCCACCTCCATTTCCTCAGCTCCCTCAAAAAGGACTAAACACAGGCCCCCGAAGAAGTCCCAAGAGAACCCGCTCATTTGTATGGGTTTCTGTTGTGGTCTGACCTTATTTTCTTTTAATTCATTCTGTTTCTGGGTTTCCCATCAAAGTAATGGGGCAGTCAGGCTTGCATATATTTAAAAACCGAAGTTAATTCTGATTTCTCCATTGAAGATCTCTAAGTGTTACACATGATCTACAGTTTAATTAGCGACAAATGATACTTTTATCACTTGAGAAAACGGTGACTTAGAGACTAAATTAACTTTCCAAGATCATGCTACTTTTAGCCTGCGGAGACACGGCAACTGAAATCTGTCTTTGGTCATGAAATACGGTTCAACTCCAGGAGCTTTCTGTCTTAAGAAGCCCTTGTATCTTGCCCTAATTCCAGTGGAGACCGAGACGCTCTTTTGAACACGGTTCCACTCTCTCCATTCTTACCCTGCATCCTGCACTGACCAATTCTGTAATGGCGCCGTATACTCCACCAGTGGAGGCTGGGAGGTACCACTCCCAGCGCTGTTACTCCCCTCATCCTAAGGGAAACGCTGTCATTTTGTTTTTGAGACGGAGTCTTGCTCTGTCGCCCAGGCTGGAGTGCAGTGGTGTGATGTCAGCCCACTGCAACCTCTGCCTCCTGGGTTCAAGTGATTCTCCTGCCTCAGCCTCCTCAGCTGGGACTACAGGCACGTGCCAGCACACCTGGGTAATATTTGTATTTTTAGTAGAGACGGGGTATCACCGTGTTAGCCAGGATGGTCTCGAACTCCTGACCTCATGATCCACCCACCTTGGCCTCCCAAAGTGCTGGGATTACAGGCATGAGCCACCGCGCCTGACCAAAACCCTGTCATTTCAATGCCATCAGTGCAATCATCTCACTGATACTGTCGCTCAGGACAGACAGTACAGGCAATGGCACAGTGAAACAAAACCGGCACCCCAAAACGCCTCCATGCAGAACAGGCCCAGGAGAGAAGGATCTTCACTAAACTGGGTCAAGGTGTCTGAAATGATTAGAAGTAGGAATATCTAAATCTAAGCTATATTAAAATCCAAGGATCTCAAATGAAGAGAAGGGTGTGGAGTTCTCCGTGTAAAATGCACATAGAGATCCTGCCGACCCTGACAGCCTTCACCCAAAGCCTCTCCGACTCCCGATGCCCACGCCACTCCTGCCCTGGCTCAACTGCGTCCTGCTCTGCTGCCCCATATCATGGCCTGGTTCATCCCGGCCAAGATTCCTATCTCCTCTTTCTGTTCCCTTTCTCACTTTAGATATAGGCTCTTCTGTAAATCCACTAACCCATAGCTTTCTTGGCTTTTAATTTTCTCACCTTGCTCCAAAGATAGCCCCCCCAACCCCACCAGAAAAAAAGACTGTGCTTGGGTGCAGACTCCTCCAGGTGCATGACCCGCACCAAACACTGGTGCTCAAAAACCCTTGCTATAATTATGGAACGCAAGGTTCAGGGTACACGGATGCGTAAACCCCACCCACCGCGTGTGAACTCTGCCCACTGTGCATGAACCCCGCCAAGCACTGACGCTCAAGGACCTTTGCTATAATTACGGAATCCAAGGTTTGGTCTACAGTTTCAGGGATTTTAAGCCAAAGCAAACTGGCACGAGAGTTCAAGGGCAGGAGCAGGCTTCTTGAAATGTGTAAAATAATACACCTTCGGCTGGTCTTGAAGGTACACTTGCTGAACGGGCTTGGGGATGGACCGGCATTGGACAGCAGAGGGACTCCCCTCTGCTCCGAGCCTATGCTGTTTCAACGCTGAGCTAATGGCCCTTGTCCCTAAAGCTCCGCACAATGGGCCACAAGCCCACCTCCCGCCTTCCCAAATGCTCTAATCGATCCGTGCAAAGCCAGTCTCTTTGAAGCTAGATTTAAGGACATCAAATGTAAGGGCATCTCTAGGTCTGTGCTAGCAGAACGTGGACGCTGACAGCTGGACTTCATAGGTCCGAGGGAACTGGGCCTTGGCGAGTGCACACACCCAGCACAGAGGCTGCAATGCCACTGAGAACAGAAGCTCTCGTGAGCCAGGCTGGGGCCTCCTGCCTGGTCCCACAGCCACCTTCCTTCCTTGGAAAGAGGCCATCGTTGTTCTTGTCCCTCTTCTGTCACTGCCACTTCCCTCTGGATGTTTTTCCTTGGCTCACTTTTCTCTGCCTCTTCTCCGTGGGCCTTTGTCTGCAACTCAAAGTTTCTCTCTTGGAAAAGGCATCGGTTTCCAAAGCCACCAGCACCATTCTCAGGTAAATGAACACATGTCTGCTGGTTGGGGCACTCACCCGAGCACTGTGCCCTCCAACTTTCGAGCTGGCATTTGCTCTCAGGGTTCTCTGTCACGTCAAAGGCAGCATGTCCAACGTGAAGCATCCTCTCCACAAAGCAACCTCCATTCCCAACATCCCCTCTGAAGGTGAGAAACGCAGGGGCCTCCTCTTTAGGCCACTCTTATCTGCATCCTCCGAACCCTCTTCCACTTTCTGGAGAAACGTCTCCTCCCCTCCATGCCAGCAGCACCAGCTCCCGCCGCTGCCCTGGACTCCTTCCCACCCCGGTGAGAAAGGCCAGTTCCCTCCTGCTCTGAGTGTTCCAAGGAGTTCAGCTGTGTCATTTCATATGACTGTCCTTTAGGCTTTGCAAACAGGACTCAGAGCTCCCCTCCTGAGCCACCACGTGGGAAGGGAGTATCCCGGGCAGGCAGAATCGGCCCAATAACCTGCTTCACCCAGGGCAGCCCTTGGGTTATCTGTTTTTCAAGTGAGTTGCTGGCATGCGTTTTTTGGTTTTTTTTTTTGAGACTGAGTTTCACTCGTTACCCAGGCTGGGGTGCAATGGCGCGATCTCGGCTCACCGCAACCTCCGCCTCCTGGATTCAGGCAATTCTCCTGCCTCAGCCTCCTGAGTAGCTGGGATTACAGGCACGTGCCACCATGCCCAGCTAATTTTTGTATTTTTAGTAGAGACTGTGTTTCACCTTGTTGACCAGGATGGTTCCAATCTCTTGACCTCGTGATCCACCCGCCTCTGCCTCCCAAAGGGCTGGGATTATAGGCGTGAGCCACTGCGCCCGGCCCAAACTGGTTGTTCTTAGCTCTCTGGTTCTCTTCTCTGCTTGGTTCCCTCTCCCCTGGTTTGGACTGTGCCTGGCTCCTGGGGATTTGGTAGGGCATGAGGTCAGGGAGGTTGCCAGGCTTAGTTCTTCCTTTGTAAGATAATTCTTAAGGCCTATGAGGAAGAAATTTCAGGGCTTTATTGAAATTTGGTATATAAACAACTTGGTCAATTAGGGGTTAAGCTCCCAAGGAAAACGTTCTTGGAGGCCATGGATGGCCTGTCTCTTCACTTAACAATGGCAAAACTTCTTCTCTGCAGTAACCTTTGCTCTAATTGCACACTCGCCATCATTCAACTGGACTCACAAGTCTTTGCCGAGTAGGAAAATGACAAGAGACTGAAGGGCTGTGAAAGTTCAGTTCTTGGCGTCGTGGCTTTTTGCCGCAAATGCCACTCAGGTCCCAGCGGTAGCAATGTGCCACCATGGCTCCAAAGTCTACATGCCCTGATAGCAGGAGCGCTGGAGAGTCAGAGCTGTAGCAAAGGTGAGGAAGGATGGAAGACAGGAGTGGGGGGACCCCCTGAGGTCATGGTTCCAATGCTCAGCTGTCACAGAGATGACGTTGAAAAGGGCATTGGAACCCAAATAGCACCCAGGCTGTGTCCAGATGCGTGGCTGCATTTACCCAAAAGTCTGACTGTGGGCAGGTCAGAGAGAGTGAAGGACCTGAAGCAAGTCCAGATAAGAGGAAGCAAAGTGAGGAATGGATGGAAGGTGCTGGAATGCCTCTTGAGTCTTAGATGAAAATACCAAGAATGCATATGGCAGAGTCTCCATCAGATCATTGTGGGGAACAGGCTGAGCTGGAAACATCACAGGGAGAATGGAACAGCCAGTCCCAACATCCACACTGGATCTCCAATGTGGGGCTTACTTCTCTCTTTGCTCAGGCCCTCAGGACCTCCCGTTGAGGTGACTGGGCCCACCTGTGGACTTGCAGGCTGGGCTCTCTGCCTCCTCCCTTACTGCTCTCAGGGTAAGCTTCAAAAAATACAAGCTTAAGTAATTCACCTTCCCCTAAATCTTTCAGTACCTCTCAAAGGGCTAAAGGATAAGTTCAGACTCTTTGGTGTGGCTTTCTCGGGTCATCTCAGAATTGGCCTCAACCTACCTTTCAAGTCTCATATTCTGTAACACCCCTCTGCACACCTTGGGCTCTGCCTACCCCACTGAATGCTCCGGTACTTGAGCATACCAGGCACTGTCCTTTGCTGCCATGGCCTTGACTGTATCTGATTATCTTCTCTTCTTTGCCCATGGGCATTTAACCTGTGTTTCAAGTGCTCTGAAAAGCCATCACTGATCTCAGGTGAGAATTTTTGGCTTCTTGCACCTCCAGATTTGACTCTAACTGGAGTTAAGCCACCCCTTTGAAGCTGTAAGTGGATTGAGGTCAATGGTGGTGTAACAATCATTAGGTGCTGTCTGCTGTGCCCAGCTCAGTGCCAGGTTTATAGCAATTGCCCAGTGGATGGTGAATAAGTGAACCAGAAACCCTTGCTCGAGGTGAGTGATAATGAACCACAGAGGTGCTTCCAGGAAAGGCAAGGTAGTAAAGAAGCTGTGAAGAGTTGCCTGTCCCTTTTCTTTAACTATCATTATTCATTTGCCAGGCTGAACTCAGCAGCCCTGCCACAGAGGAATATAGAGTTGGAGGCCTGGAGGCCTGTTCCAAATGGGTCCAGCTATTCTTGGGAGCTTTTTGTGTAATAAAGAGAGTCCCCTGACTGGCCCGCTGACCTTTTCCCAGACTGCCCGAAGGCTGAGTTATCACCTTGTGGTGCATAGAACGAGAGAGCTGCTTCCCTCCCCAGAGAAAGAAGAAAAAGTACGTAGGAGGGAGGATAATAATAGCTTCCACTTAAGGAGCATTTGCAATGTGGCAGGCACTCCGCTAAGCATGTTTTGATATATTCTCCTGTTTCATTCTTAGGACGTCTTGGTGAGTTAGGAATGATAAGAATGTGAGGCTCAGAATGCTTAAGTCACTTGCCTAAGATCACACAGCGGGGAAGTGGTGGAGCTGGGCTCTAGACCCGGGTCTGTCTGACTCCAGAAGTCCACATTCTCATCAACTGCACTTTACAGTCTCAGGATGGGGCAGGGCATCTGCAGCTTTCTTGCTCTTTGGGAGGACGTCTGTCACCCAGAGGTTGGTTCTAGGGCTCTGGATGGGCAGTTTGTTTGTGAGGGCTACTCTCTCCCCTGGGGGATCTGAGGAAGAGGGAGAGAGAGAAGCGTGGGGGAGAGAGAGAGCCAGAGATAGAGGAGAAAATTTATTCCACTGATTATACTGCTCATTCTGTTGGGGGCAGCCTGGGTGACAGAAACATGGTATGCCAATAAAGAGTGTCTTTATGGTCCTGCCTACCACAGGGGCTAGAGAGTCTCTAGCTGGAGATAAAGTCAGGAGAGATGGATTAGACCCTGTCAGGATCTCGGGCAGCAGAGAAAGGAGGAGGCAGGAAGCTCAGATGGAGCCTGCAGAGCTTGGGGGCTGTGGGGGGCTTGGCCTGTCATGGCAGCCACTACTCATCCCACAGGAGGTGGGCGTTCTTCCTGTGTGCCAATTCCTGTCCACTAAGCCTCTGCTTGCCTCTTTCTAAGAAAACTCTAATGTGGTACGAAGTGCGTTCTAATTACCACATCTAATTACAAAAAAGACTAAATCACCAAACAGAATTAGTTTTCAGAGTCCTAATTGTCACCAGAAAGAGTAATTAATAAGCAAAACAGGAAATGACCCAGCCAAGTCCTACAGCCGGCAAAGATGTGCTTCTCTCCTTGGTACACCTTTGAGTGAGGAGTGGGCGGGATCTGCAGCACCAAAACTTCAGAGCCCCAGAGGGCAGTAAGCATTTCCTGGGGCTGCGCACATTCTCAGAAGTTTGCTTGCCTTTCAAACTTAGTTTGCAAAGTTTCTAGGTCATTCCTTCTAGGCCCCTTTCTTTCCCAGGCCTTGAGGCCAGATTAAGGCAGCAGAATTAGAATAAATAGACAGACCGTCCTCTCCTTTTCTCTCCTTCAGTGTAACAGGCTCTGGGCCAGAAACTCTCAAACCAATTGATAATAACAAGCTCAAGTTCAATGCCATTGGCTGTCTGGTGAGACCTCCCTGGCTTTTCTTATCTCTGCTCTCTGGTTTGTATTTCTTTATTTATTCATTTTAATAGTAGCATCATATAAATAAAACACCATTACAAAAATGTCACAGAAAGTTCAAAACTATTCATTATCCATTTCATACAGATTAAAATTGCCATCAAAGCTGTTTGGATTTGACTTGCGTTCTTTTCCTTCTAATGAGCCGGATAGAGAAGGCAAAAGATGCTAATTCATCCTTACATCTCTATCATATCTTGGCTTTTACTATATAAAGCATCAAGGTCGCATTCTGGGGAAATGTCTTTTTACCAAAGGTGCTATAATAATAATGAAGAAGCAATTTGTTTCAGCAAACTGCCTGCAGTAATGAGGCTTAATTATAACCATGTTATTAATACCGCTGCTTAAGGTAATTCACTTCTGAGCAGGGTGCAGAACAGTAAACTATAATTTAAACAAGAATCGAGACCTAATTTAAATCATCGGATCTACTGCGGAAGAAGGCAAACAGAACGACTATATTCTGCACGTGATTTAGAGCTTCCCCTTGGTGCCATTTCCGGGAGAACTAGGTGACTGTCAGAGGGGCAGGGGACTGGGATCTGGGTCTCAGTCCTTCCACTCTTTGAGGAGGCTTGGTGTGTGATGCAGTAGCTGGACCTGTATCCAGGTGCCGGCTGCCTCTTGAACTTTATCCCTGTGTAGGTAGAGGAGGCTGAGAGGCCAAAGGGAAGGTCCTCTTCATCTCAAGGACATCTCCAACGTGCTCTTGAACCCATTTAAATCCCCCACTAATTTGCTGCGGGATCTTGTTCTGCCTTTAGTCTCTGCAGATGATCATACCCAGGCCAGGCAGGGTCAATGTCTTACCTAAGAACACACAGTTGGCTGCCAGGTATGAACCAACATCTTCTGCTCCCCACACCAGTGCTTTTGCAGCAATATCAGCATCAACAAGTGGTCAAAATGTCACTAGGTTGCTCTAACATGGCATCCAGGACATCTAACCCAACAATTCTAAGACCTGGTTGTTCCTCAGAATTTTCTGAGATGCCTGGTAGAAAAATATAAGTCCGTGGGTCCTACCCCACCTCCTAGACTCTGATTTTTTTTTTCAGTCTGGCTTTGGGCCTGGGGATCCATGTGTTTATCAAGAACCCTGGTTTTCCAGATGCAGCTGGTCTAAGGGACCAAGCATATATTTCATTCATCTGCCCAGCAGCACCAGTACATTTAAAATGTACACAAAAATGTGTGTGTGTCTTGTGTTTTCTTGATTACCTCCTCTGAATTACATTTATTCACTCATCTATTCGACATTTGTAGGGTACCAATTATGTGCAAACCACAGTTTATGCACATCAGCTCTTCCTATTTGACTATGCATTAATCCCTGCTGCTGTAGTTTCAACAAATTTCCCTCTTTTTAACGCAGGACTATATTCCATGTTTCTCTAAATGCAAAGAAACAGGAAATTGAGAACAGACTTAAGTAGTGGTAGGTATTATTAAAGAATATGTCTAGTTTCATGTTTTATACCAATGCTCTATGCATGTTGAATATTATCAAGGTAAAGAGCTGTCCTTTCTAAGAGTCTAGCTAACTAAGACCTAAGAATTCCTGGCAGTCAAGGCTAAGTTAATGAGGCAGTTATGAACATTCCATCACTGAGAATTTACAAAGGCAGGAGAAATTTCTGGAGTGGGGGCAATGAAGACACTATTTCCAGCTTTAATTCTATGATAAATCATAGGGGCCTCTTCACCCAGTAGATAGACGGTCTTTGACTGATTATCCAATTCCTGCCTATCCGTCCTCCATCCAACCAGCCGATCAGCTAATCTCTTCCATTGTCCTAACTCAAGCCTGTCCATGGAGCTAGGAGGATGCAGGGCATGGTGAGCTGTGAAGTAGAGAGAGAAGCCAGTAGCCTGAAACCCAGAGCTCACCAAGAAGACACTCACATACCTTAAAAGACTATGATCTTCCTGCAAAGCACGGAATTCCTCATACTTCACACTCTCAGCTTTTCCAAGCCCCATGCACAGAGGCAGGTACAAAGCAAAGCTAATTGTGGAACCAACTGCATTCAAATTGGACATCTTTTCCAAGTGAATGCTCCTCAGCAACCTTTCTCCTAAGTTCTGAAGAACTTTTTTTAAAAGGTTCACTGCTTTGTGAAATGTTAAGTGCAAAGGCTTGATTTCAAGTGGGTCACAGACAATAGAAACTCTCCTTTATTTTAAAGGAGGTAAAGGCCTTACTTTGTCTTAAGGTCAGCTCCTCCCCAAACGAACACCCTCAGGCCTGCCTCAGTTTACCTGCAGTATCACCCACAATTTCTTTGTCTCTGTTCAGGAAACCTGCCATCCCTCACCCACCTCTGCCCCCTCTGTTTTTTGTTTCTCTCTCACTTTTGTTCTTTTTTAAAGACAACACTACTATCCTGGGTTTCCTCACTGGCACAGGAGCTCTGCAGGGCCAAGTGATACCCAATGATGTCTCTAGCTCTGGCTCTGTCTGAACCACAAAAACCATAGAGCTGCAAGGCAGAGCCCAGGCAGCACTGTATTGGGAGCCATGCTCACGCTCTCTCTCTCTCTCTCTCTCTCTCTCTCTCTCTCTCTCTCTCTCTCTCACACACACACACACACACACACACACACACACACACACACACACACACACCCCTTGATATCATGTTTCTGACCAGACTGGGAAAACTAAACTGAGCTTAGTGGCTTAAAATGTGCCTTGAGTTCTTGGAAAAAAAAAAAATGCACATTACCCTGGACTGCCCCTTTGTATTCACTGGATGGGGGATTTTTTCCCCCTTCTTTTTTTTCTCTTTCTGTTCATGGTAGCACCATTACTAACCTGAGAGTTATGGTTGATTTAATTCAAACCTGGGATCCAAGGAATAAATACCCCTCTGTGAGTCTACTAAGAAACTTCGAGTAACATGTAATAAAACTCTCCTGATTGCTCATTAACCAGAATATAATGTCAAAATTTCTAAGCTTGAAATTCAAGGAAATTCCCTGTCTGATTTTAACCTAAGTTTTCTACCACCAGAATGGAAGCTTCTTAGGAGCAATGACTGCTCATATTGTTCATTATGGCATTTAGTGTCTGTCATTTTGACCCTGAGGAGGCTGTGAGTCCAAGGGCAGTCTGATATGCCCTGGTGTATTTGAAAACTTTTCTGTTAATATGCCAGAACAGCTGCAGCCTCTTTCTCTATGTCCCTTTGGGTTTTTTTTTTTTTTTTTTTTCTGTGTCCTCATCCTTTGTGCTCACTCTTCTATTATCCCCACCCCCTAAATTGGCTGAATAATGATTGTTTGTTTTTTGGGGGGTGCTCATGTTCATGGAATTCATTGATCTTACCATGTTCCCCCAACATCCTGAAGCAGCTGGATTGACAGAACAGTGGAATGGCCTTTTTAAGTCATAATTACAATGCCAACTAGATGACAATACTTTACAGGGCTGGGCAAAGTTCTCCAGAAGGCCATGTATGCTCTGAATTAGCATCCAATATATGGTACTGTTTCTCCCACAGCCAGGATTCACAGGTCCAGGAATCAAGGGGTGGAAATGGAAGTGGCACCACTCAACCTCACTGATAGTGACCCACTAGCAAAATTTTTGCTACCTGTTCACACAACATTACCTTCTGCTGGGCTAGGGGTCTTAATTCCAGAGGGAGGAACGCTACCACCAGGAGACACAACACTATTCCATTAAACTGGAAGTTAACTACAACAGCCCAATCTAGGCAGAACTACAAATGACCCAGACCCCCTCAGGAATGAAGGCTCAGGCCACTCCACCAGGAAAAAAGCCACTCTCTGCTGAGGTGCTTGCTGAAGACAAAGGGAATCCAGAATGGGTAGTAGAAGAAGGTAGTCATCAATACCAGCTACCACTACGTGACCAGCTGCAGAAATGAGGACTGTAACTGTCATAAGTATTTCCTCCTTCTTTTGTTAAAAACATGTTTGTGCATATAAACACTTGTACTAAGAAAATGTCTTCATTTTCTTTTCTTTTCTTTTATCATGTGACATAAGACTTATTGACTTCAAGTCAGGATTCAAGTATTGTCAACTTTCTGTAAGAGTACTTTGGGTTGGGGATTGGTACTTTCCTGGTTGTACGAAGGATAGTTGTATTATGTTAGGCGTAATTATGAGCTCGCTAATTATTGTCTTTATTTGAAGATTATATATGATCTCAGGATATGTGTATGGGTTCAAGTTGAAGAGGAGTGGACTTGGGATGGTTAATACTAAGTGTCAACTTGACTGGATTGAAAAATACAAAGTATTGATACTGGGTGTGTCTGTGAGGGTGTTACCAAGAAAGATTAACATTTGAGTCAGTGGGCTGTGGAAGGCGGATCCACCCTTAATCTGGTGGGCACAATCTAATCAGCTGCCAGTGAATATACGGCAGGCCAAAAAATATGAAAAGGAGAGACTGGCCTAGCCTCCCACCCTACATCTTTCTCCCACGCTGGATGCTTCCTACCCTCGAACATCAGACTCCAAGTTCTTCAATTTGGGGACTCGTAGTGGCTCTCCTTGCTCCTCAGCTTGCAGACAGCCTATTGTGGGACCTTCTGATCATGTAAATTAATACTTAATAAACTCCCCTTTATATATATGTATCTATATTTGTATCCTATTAGTTCTGTCTAAGAGAACCCTAATACAGTTAATCATTTTTATTATTTAGCAAAACAATAAAAAATTGATATTCTTTGTTTTGTCTTTCCTTCCCATTCTTCCTTTCCCGAAAAACTATTGGTCCGTGAGATTCAAAATATTCAGATCTATTCAACTAAATTTTATGGTTTCTGAGAGCATGACCCATGCTTTAATGTTTCTTTTAAGCATATAATATTATTTAAACAGCTGCTCAAATGTTCTGATAAAGTACTTGTTTCATTTTACTGTCCCAGTTTCTTCTAAGCTTGTTGGTATACCTGCATGGCTAAATGCAATATGCCTCTACGGTGACATGAACAACATATTTATGCATGTATATTACTTAATACCATTTGGCAAGTGTTAATTAAATAGCAACTCTCTCAATATTTAAAATTTCTATTGTAAATTGGTTTTTCAAGATATTTTCTTTAACAAATGATCAAGAGTAATGGTATAAGAATAACATCAAAAATGTAAACGGGAAAAATCCTCCCGGAGGCTCAGACAATCTGCTGTCTTTTGGTATAATTCACTTAAGGAAAAGAAGATCTTAGGAAAATGCATGATACAGAATAGACAACAAACACTCGGCAAATACTCTGGTTGAGTTTAATTAGCAGTGATCTTCATGATACTAAAGCAATTGTTTTTTAAACATCTCTGTTCCTGACAATTAGCCATGGTGAAAGCGACAGTAACTGTCTAAAAGGTAAGCACTGTGGCTTCAAAGCAACATAGCAAAAGCTAAGAAAGGTGCTTTCATCACCATTTAGGCTGCCCTAGATAAAAGTATGGGAGTGTGGAAGTGGAAAGGGAGAAATAAAGGAATCAGATTTGTAAGCATAGAAAAGCACCTTTGGAGAGAAGGAGGATATTTCCTTCTCCTTTTTCACTTGTATAATCCTCAGTTTTTTGCTTTTTCTTTCTTTTTTTTTTTTGAGATGGAGTCTTGCTCTGTCACTGGGCTAGAGTACAGTGGTGTGCTCTCAGCTCTCCGCAACCTCTGCCTCCCAGGTTCAAGTGATTCTCCTGCCTCACCCTCCTGAGTAGCTGAGATTACAGGTGCCTGAGACCATACCTGGCTAATTTTTGTACTTTTAGTAGAGATGGGGTTTCACCATGTTGGCCGGGCTGGTCTTGAACTCTTGACCTCAGGTGATCTGCCTGCCTCAGCCTCCCAAACTGCTGGGATTATAGGCGTGAGCCACCGGCCTGTTTTTGTTTTGTTTGTTTGTTCGTTTGTTTTAAGTGCCTGTTTTCTATACAAAATCTACATCCGAAACTCCTTTAGGCTGTGATTTTTCAAGGCTGAAGGAAAGGATTAATCCTAATTTCTTTCACAGATTTCAATTTCAGCCACTATACAAATCACAGGATGGGCAGATTAGAAATTTTTGAGAACTAGGCCAAGTGGGGTGGCTCATGCCTGTAATCCCAGCACTTTGGGAGGCCAAGGTGGGTGGATTACCTGAGGTCAGGAGTTTGAGATTAGCCTGGTCAACATGGTGAAAACCTGTCTCTACTAAAAATATAAAAATTAGCCAGGCATGGTGGCAGATGCCTGTAGTCCCAGCTACTAGGGAGGCTGAGGCAGAATTGCTTGAACCTGGGAGGTGGAGATTGCAGTGAGCCAAGATAATGCCTTTGCAATCCAGCCTGGGCGACAAGAGTGAGACATTGTCTCAAAAAAAAAAAAAAAAAAAAGGGAAAAGAAAAGAAAAAACAAAAAAGAAATTTATGAGGAATAATCCAAATGGCAAAATCTTGAGAGTAATTATTATTTGAAACACAGAGCTTTTTCTTTTATATTTTCCTTATATGAATTTTAAATTTCTTGAGTAAAATAGTGAAAGTGTGGGGAAAATGGGGACATTATTTTTTACATTTTATTAGGGTAGCAGAGAGGCACAGGTGCATAGCATAATTATTCTATCTACTCTCAATTTCATTGCCAAGTAGGGCCAGTTGGTGCTTCTAAGGATTCCTTTTGACTGACAGATCACAGAAACTTGACCACTGAGGCATGAGGCATGATAGGGCAACTGCTCTTGTTTCCAAAATTTGAAGGAAGTTCTAAAATTTGAAGGGGAGCAGCTGAATTAACAGTACTAGGGAGGTACAAAGGTTCCTGATGAAAGTGTAAAGGATCCTCTTCAGCTGATATATGCTACAGTCTGAGAGGTTCTTTTTGCCTGCTTCCCAGAAATGCCAATGCACTGAGAATGGCAGGTATTGCAGCAAAGACAGTTTAATAATTGCAGGGCCAGCCAAGTAGAAGAACAGGAGGTATTTTTCAAATCTGCTTCCCTGAGAATTCAGAAGCTAGGGTTTTTGTTTTGGTTTGTTTTGAGGCGAGTCTAGCTCTATCTCCCAGGCTGTAGTACAGTGGTATGATCTTGGCTCACTTCAACCTCTGCCTCCTGGGTTCAAGCGATTCTCCTTCATGAGTCTACTGTGTAGCTGGGATTACAGGCACCTGCCACCATGCCTGGCTAGTTTAAATTTTTTTTTTTTTAGTAGAGACATAGTTTCACCATGTTGGCCAGGCTGGTCTTGAACCTCAAGTGATCTGCCTGAACAAAAATTAGCCAGGCGTGGTCACGGGTGCCTGTAATCCCAGCTACTCGGGAGGCAGTGTCAGGAGAATCCTTGAACCTGGGAGGTGGAGGTTGCAGTGAGCTGAGACTGTGTCATTGCACTCCAACCTGGGTGACAGAGCAAGAGTTTGTCTCAAAAAAAAAAAAAAAGAAAGTTGAAAAAGCCAATTATGGCAACTTTGGCAACAGTTCAATATGAAAGCTACTTTTCAGGAAGAGAAAATAACTGCTTCATACCAGAATTACTCTCGTTTATGTAGTGCACAATGTATGGATTTTGATCAAAGGCATCTTTGCGTATTCTTTCTACCTCCCTTAATTTTGTATTAGTTGGGGTTGGGAAGGCAATCTTCACCTGACCTTGAGTGAATATCTGGGCTATTTCCATGTCTTTTCTGTTTAGTAAGGCAAAAAGCAGTCCTACAATCATTTTAAGTCATAGACACAGTCCTAATTCAGTCTCAACACTGTCCAGCTCCATGCAAGGTCAGAACTCCAAATACAACTTGATATCAAATCTCCCTGCCTAGCTATGTCCTGTTTTAGTCTGAAGCCTGCAGTAGAAGAAGTGAATTGGTTTCTTCTTCCTCCTTCTCACTTCCTGCTCTCCACTTTCCTAGGCTCAAAAGCAGGGTTGGGAGAGAGGAGAGATAAAGAGATAGGACCATTGTCACTTGTGATGTGACTTTGGCTCTCTGACCTGGCAGATGGTTAGAGACAGCCGCCCTTAGAGATCCTGGCTGCAGGGACATGTAAGAAAAATGGACTCTCTCCTAGGTGGCAGTTTCAGAGAATTTTCCCTTGCTGGACTTCTCCCATAGTTCATTTTTACCTCCATGGATTCATCTGTAAAACAGGTGTTCACTAGTACCTCCATGCTCAGGGGCTATCTAGGATAGAAACCCAGCTTCTTTCTTTTCTTTTCTTTCTTTCTTTCTTTTTTTTTTTTTGAGACAGAGTCTCACTCTGTCACCAGGCTGGAGTGCAGTGGCGCGATCTCTGTTCACTGCAATATCCACCTCCTGGGTTGAAGTGATTCTCCTGCCTCAGCCTCCTGAGGCGCTGGGACTACAGGTGCACACCACCATGCCCAGCTAATTTTTGTATTTTTAGTAAAGACGGGTTTTCACCATGTTGGTCAGGATGGTCTCCATCTCTTGACCTTGTGATCTGCCCACTTTAACATCCCAAAGTGCTGGGATTACAGGTTTGCGCCACCGCAGCTGGCCAAAACTCAGCCTCTTTCTACTGAGGTCACCTCACACCTTCATGTGACCTGAATTGATGGGACACAGGAGTAACAGAGGCCAATCTATCTCTCAGGTAGCTCACTCTAGTCAACAGGAAACATCCCATATCTCTTGTGCAGGCAAATGTGGAGTAATGCAATCCCAATACAGTAGCTTTCCCTTAGATCTACCACCAAAGTGATTGCTCAGGCCATCTCTTACTTCCAGATTTCCCCAGGTGGACCATCCACTCTCTACCTTAGAGGCCTCTTGTGGGAGTCAGACAACAGTCCTGTGTTCTCCCAACTATAGGAAACATATTTGGAATTATGCTCACCTCTATAGGCTTGAGATGAGAAAAATATGGGAGAGATGACAGGTGGGGATTGGCAACTTTGAGCATGCCAGCGCCTCCTCTCTCCTCTTAATTCTGATTAAAAGAAAATATATCATTTGTCTGCTTGAGGAGCCCAACTGGCATGCAACAGGGTCTCAGGCGTCATTTCTCTATAAAACTGCAATATTTTCTTTGTATTTGGGCAGGGTGTGTCTCATGCTTACTTTTTTGACCATAATATTAGCATCCTAAGAACAAAGGCAGGAAGAATCCAATTCTACCATCTTGTTGGGAATGTTTTACAGTTCACAAGGTTTACAATCCCATTGTTTGGGTTTTTTCTCACTGTATCATGAAATAAGTCCCAACAAACAGATTTGCCATCGCCCCCTTTTTCTTTTCACCGGTGAGTTTGAAAAGGTTAAATGACATGCCCATATTCACATAGCTTTCATGGCACTTAGCACATAGTAGGCAATGAATGACATTCATTTATGTAGTCAATGCATCCCGGACTCCTAATGCTGAGGCAAGCTTTTTTCACTGTACACAAATTTGCTCCCAGAAAACTGGTCTTGACTTCTGACCTTCACGGCAACACAACCACTGTAATTCCCTTACATTCCAGGCCTATTTCAATTTAAGGCTAATCCTGGATCCATGGATTTGGCTCTGAGTAAATCAAAGATGTCCAAAGCAGATTAGCTCTGTGAGGGTTATTATGGTCCATTCTACCCTTAGTTTGTAACAATCAACATTTACTGAGTGCCTTTTATGTGACAGGCACTGTGTGAACTATGAGAGAGAGAAATATAATAAGACAAATTTTCATGTTTTATAACCCACCCCAGAGAATACCTGAAAAGAAAACTGTGGAATTATAAATATGTGAAGTTCCAGATAGTTTTATCTGGGGCTTTTAAAAACTTATACTTTAAGTTCTGAGATACATGTGCAGGTTTGTTACATATACACATGCCATGGTGGTTTGCTGCACCCATTAACCCACCATCTATATTAGGTACTTCTCCTAATGCTGTCCCTCCTCTAGCCCTCTACCCCCGCAACAGGCCCTGTGATATTCTCCTCCCTGTGTCCTTATCTGGGGCTTTTATGAGATATGTTAATGCCTGCATGGTAAACTTGCATGCCTATAGGGTCTGGCAGGTAACAGACATGACTAAAGTGGATCAACTCAAGATTGTGGTGAACTAGAGAACTTCTGTCCTATTTACGCTTAGCAAGAGGTACTCAACTCTAGTTGAAGTAAGCATAGAAATTTAGAGATTCTGGCTCTTCTTCTAATTATTCCCCTCCAAAGTTGGAGTGCAATGGTGCGGTCTCGGATCACTGTAACCTCCACCTCCTGGGTTCAAGCGATTTTCCTGCCTCAGCTGAATAGCAGGGATTACAGGTGCACACCACCATGTTTGGCTCATTTTTGTATTTTTAGTAGAGATGGGGTTTCACCTTGTTGGCCAGCCTGGTCTTGAACTCGTGACGTCAAGTAATCCACCTGACTCAGCCTTCCAAAGCACTGGGATTACAGGTATGAGCCACTGGACCCAGCCAGAAATCTGGATTTATTTAAATGTAAATTTTCTCCATCTGAAAACACGGTGGGCCAAATAATATATCTGTGTGTTTCCAGGATCAACCTTTACCCTAGAGTGATTCTGAACCTATTTTTCTCTCCTCATTCCACCCCTACCTTCTCCTTCCTTGGGATGTGGCTTGGGACTGAATATGCTGGAGCTAAGGAAGGGAGATTAGAGACTGCTGTTCAGCCTCATTCCCTTCATTGATCTTTATCAAAAGAAGAGGGGATTTCACAATCCTCAGAGAATAGAGAGAACTTGTATTTAGAACTATGTTTAGCTTGGCCGGGTGAGGTTGTTCACACCTGTAATCCCAGCACTTTGGGAGGCTGAGGCAGGTGGATCACCTGAGGTCAGGAGTTCCAGACCAGCCTGACCAACATGTTGAAACTCTGTCTCTATTAGAAATACAAAAAATTCACTGGGCATAGTGGCGGATGCCTGTAATCCCAGCTACTTAGGAGGCTGAGGCAGGAAGAATCTCTTGAACCTGGGAGGTGGAGGTTGCAGTGAGCTGAAATAGCACCATTGCACGCCAACCTGGGCAACAGAGTGAGACTCCGTCACAAAAAAATTAAAATAATAAAAAATAAAAGAACTATGTTTAGCTTTTATTCAATTGAAGAATAAAATTTTTCCTTTAAGCAAACCTGCAAAGGACTTTACACCACAGTCATATGTTTACCATATTGGTATATCCATTAAGTGCATGCAAATCTGAAGGTAATTTCTGAGTGAGCAATTGCTACCTGGTTGTCATGCTAATGACTATTAAATAATGTTATAAGTCATGATGATAAGCAATTTACACACAGATTATTTTCTTTGTTTTTGGGAGTCATTTTTCTTTTGGGAGTCATTTTAGGCAGTGGCTCACGCCTGTAATCCCAGCACTTTGGGAGGTCAAGGCAGGTGGATCACGAGGTCAGGAGTTCAAGACCAGCCTGACCAATATGTGAAAACCTGTCTCTACTAAAAATACAAAAATTAGGTGGGCATGGTGGCACGGGACTAGTCCCATCTACTCATCTACTTGGGAGGCTGAGGCAGGACAATCGCTTGAAATTGGGAGGCACAGAGGTTGCAGTGAGCCAAGATCATGCCACTTGCACTCCAGCCTGGGTGAAAGAGCGGGACTCTCTCAAAAAAAAGAAAGGAGTCATTGTCCCTCTGTTTTAGTTTCTCCTTCCCACATTGATGTTATAGATGTCAGTGGCTCTGTACTTGTATTTACTACTGCAGATTGTGTGATTCTTCTACTTGCTTGTTTTAGAGCTATCTTGGGTCTGGATGCAAGTATTTAGTACCTTTGAGTATTACAACCTGTGTTTAATCTTTTAGCTTACTTTGGGGGAAGGGAAGTTTTTCTTTTTTTGTTTTGTTTTGTTTTGTTTTTTTTTTTTGAGGCGGGGTCTGGCTCTATGATTCTCCTGCCTCAGCCTCCCGAGTAACTGGGACTACAGGTGTGCACTACCACACCCTGCTAATTTGGGAAGTTTTAATTTTCTACTTGGTATTAGGTGAGAAGGCATACATTTTCTGGAACACTGAGCAATAATTAATATTGTGTGTGTGTGTGTGTGTGTGTGTTAGATTAAATTATTTGAGCTATAGCTTCAAGATTCCAAGACATTTTGATATCAAATATTAACAATAAACAAATTGCAAGCCAGGTTTTTTAGTGACATTTTGGTTATTACATGTTTAAGTTAATTTGATATATATGACAGTTTAAGTCGCTTATGTAGTATGAATACACACACATGCATACACATATCTTTTCATTATGAAATTTTAAAATAGCACTCCAAAAGATCAACATTAACTGGCTAATGCAGTCCATACATTGTAAAGGAATGAAGCTTTCATTAACTGCTTGCATTTACACTTCAGTTGGTACTGAGAGGTTTTAATTTCTGACCTAGATACTTCAAGAAGCTTGCTTCTGGGGAAAATAATAGGTAGTTAGACAACAACCACAGCCCTTGTCCTAATTAAAACTCCTTAATGTTTCATTTTCATATCCATTGTCTTGAAATTGTATCACTAGGTTAAGAAAATAGTTTTCTGGGTTAAATCAGAATTTAATTGCATAGTTAGGAAATGCCTGGCATAAATTCATTGTATTTCACATCAACCAAAATATTTTAGATTTCATTGCAACCCTAAAAAATTGGGGTCCCAAAGGTTTCAGTTTGGCTTTCAAGAAGCACAGTGTAAAAGCCAATCTCATTTCTTCCCTTAAATTAAAAGAGAAATCTGTTCTTTACTTGTGTTTCTCAAAGGACATAAACAAGGATCCAAATCCTAACCATTATATCCTTTTCTCCCCTTTCCCCAATACTTCCACATTTTCTTAGGCACAGCTGTCCCCTACCTTATATCCCTAGCTTTCCCTCCTCTAAGCCTGTATGGTTTCTACTTTCTCTTTCCACCTCCCTCTCTCAGAGCTCTTTGTGAGTCATTTTAACTCTTTTCGTATGATATTTTCCCCCTCTTTTTGTGTCAATATGAGAGATGAAAGGGAGGGGAGAGTGGGCCTTGGAATTACAGAATGGTGCCCTAAGGGGGATTATGTAACTATTTTAACTTTCATAATTTTTATCTTGTTGCTTGTGGCATTAAAGAGTTTTAAATCTGGGCTGCTTCAATGATATTGATTAAAATACAAAGTAATTGGTGCATAACTGTTCATAACTGAATGTTCTGGAGACAGTAAGGTTGGGCATTTTATCATGAACATGGTGTTATTCCTGGAAGTGGTGTCAGTACTATCAAGCTACTCCATGCTGTGCCCGTTAGGGTAATGAGGCCATTCAGGCTTTGTGTCTCCATATTTTTTCAACCTTTACGAATGGTGACAGAAGGATTTATCAGTGACGATTAGGTGGTGCCCAGCATTCAAACTGCTCCACAATCTGGCACTAGCTTCAGTTTCCTGCCTTGTCTCTGCCATGTTTCACATCCCAGTACATTATTTATTTCTCTATTAATAGAGAAAATTGCCTTGAATTATGGATATTCATGTACATACCCCGTCTGCCTTAATGGATGAGCAGCTCTGCAGTGCTTTACACATAGTGTAGGCTGAATAAATGACTGTCGGATTTACTTGAACTGCTTACTGTGTCATAGACTCTCAATCTTTCAGGTACATTGTGAGTTTGTTTTGTTCGATTGCTGGCAGGGTAGCTGAACTTGATACATATATTTGAATGAGAAATATAGCAGCAGTACAGCTAATATCATTAGAATTTGGGGAATCTTCTTTCTACTAAACTCAGCAAATATTTCCTCAACAAAGATGATATAAAAGACACTGAAGAAAAGAATGACTCAGCCATTGGCCAAGCACGGTGTCTCACGCCTGTAATCCCAGCACTTTGGGAGACCTAGGCAGGTGGATCACCTGAAGTCAGGAGTTTGAGACCAGCCTGGACAACATGGTGAAACTCCATCTCTATTAAAAAAAAAAAAAAAGACTCAGTCATCATCTTTGGGAGTCGTATTGTCTTTGTACAATTAATTTGCATGGAATATAAAATGAAACTGAGAAAAGCCATCATTTGCTGGCCTGTTCATGTCTATGAGTATAAATCCCTATGGGCTGGGCTTGGTGGCTCATGCCTGTAATCCCAGCACTTTGGGAGGCAGAGGCAGGCAGATCACAAGGTCAGGAGTTTAAGACCAGCCTGGCTAATACAGTGAAACCCAGTTTCTACTAAAAACACAAAAATTAGCCGGACGTAGTGGCACACGCCTGTAGTCTCAGCTACTCGGGAGGCTGAGGCAGAAGAATTACTTCAACCTGGGAGGTGGAGGCTGCAGTGAGCCAAGATCATGCCACTGTACTCCAGCCTTGGTGACAGAGTAAGAATTCATCTCAAAAAAAAAAAAAAAAAAAAAATCCAGATGTATATGTGGAGTATTTTCCACTCATTCATCACTTAGTCCTTCATTGGCAAGGTTGGGGCTCAGGGATTCAGGGGAGCCCTCAGCTTCCCTGAGAGGACGTTTCTCCAGGTTCTTGGTCTATCACTCTCTCAAGAATGAGAGAGGAGACCACGGTGCAGTGCGCTCATGAAATAAATAACAGACCCCCAAAAGTGTTGCAGTAAAGTGGTTTATTTAGGTACAGAGAGAAAAAGGAGGAGAGAGAAAGAAACAACTAGCTATCACACTGAATGAGAGAAAGAAAAGCCGCTCCTCACATTGAGTTTGATGGGTTCCCAGAGGAAGAAAACCAGAAAATTAAAACTCCCCTCACACTGAGTGAGAGAATCCAGAAAGATGGAATCCAGGAGAGGAAAGACAGCTTCCATGAGGGTGGAAGGGGACCCCAGAGGAGAAAACCAGGAGGGGAAAGAGAGCTCCCACTATGTGGAAGCTGATTCCAAAGAGCTGGAAATCTGGCATGGGTGAAGGAGCAGGGGAATTTATCCTGGGAGAAATTCCCACCTCCCCAAGTTCCTCTGGCCAGTGAAAGGAGTTCCTTTAAGCTTCGGCTGGGGTGATTGACTCTTAGTTTCTTCCACTAAATCTCCTGGATGGAGAGAGATGGGAGTGGGGCATGGCGCTGGGAAGTTCTTGACCTTAAAACTATGCCCCCATGTGGACCCGGAAAGAGAACACATTCCCTGAGCAATGTTTCTCAATTATTGTCTGGGGATTACCATAAAATTATAAACAAAAGTATAAAATTAATGCTTGGAAGAGGAATAAAAGGTAAACATTCCTTAGATTCTTACTGTTGAGGAAAACCAGACCAGCCACTCGAGTGGTGAACCCTTATTACATCAAACCAAAACTGCTCCTGAGTTTTTTGCCCCAGAATGTTTGAGCTCTGTAACCAGAAAACTCACTTACTGGTAACCACTGACAGATTGAAACTCCTCTTGGGTGGATTCTCTTAGTTTTTCCATCTTCCTTGCCTAACTTCTTTATATTCCTTGACCCAAATTTCTGTATTCTGAAATATGCTCCAATGGAGATCTAAATTGTGTTTCATGAACGAATACACATTTTGCATAATACAGTGGTTACAGTAGGCAGTACTGTAACTACTGTAGTAGTATAGTAAGGTAGTAGTGTAGTAACGTGGCAGTGGAAGTACAGTAAAACAGCAATAAAGATGTAGTTAGGTAGTAGCAGTGTGGTATGGTAGTGGTAGTGTTACAGGATAATAGCAATGGGTTAGTTAGGTAGCAGCAGAAGTGTATTAAGAACAGAAAAATGGGAATTAAAAAAATAAAAAAACAACCCCCCCCCCAAAAAAAACCCTACAAAAAAACAGAAAAAAAAAAATCAAAAATTAAAAAAAGAAAAATGGAGCGGTCTGGGCAGCCCAGCGCCCGCCATGACGTCACCTTTTCGCTCCGGAGGACGGCCCTGCCCTGCTTGGCCCCGCTCCCTCTCGTCCTGCGTGGATGCGCGCGGCGCTCTGGGAGGTCGACGAGGTGCTTGAGTTGCGGGTGTTGCTGCTGTGGGCGACGGCGCCGGCGCTGGCGACTGCCCCGGGAGGAAAACCAATTCCGTGTCCACGGAGGACCACAGCCCAGTTCTGCCCCAGACGAAACACGGCCTGGAGCTTCCAGGCAGGACAGCCATTCAGCACGCAGACCGTGCCGAGGACAAGGAGGAACCCCTACACTTAATCTTCAGCAGCTCAGAGAGCGTGCAGGGTTCTACTTCCAAACATGAGCTCCAGGTCGAGACAAAGAAGCTTTTGGACATCGTTGCCCGGTGCTTGCACTCAGAAAAAGGTGTTTATATGGGAGCTGATCTCCAGTGCCAGCCATGCGTTGGAAAAACTGCGTCACAAACTGGTGTCTGACGGCCAAGCACTGCCAGAAATGGAAATTCACTTGCAGACGGATGCCGAGAAAGGCACCATCACCATCCAGGGTACTGGCATCGGGATGACGCCAGACTGGGGTCAAAGGCTTTCTTAGATGCTCTGCAGAACCAGGCTGAGGCCAGCAGCAAGATCATCGGCCAGTTTGGAGTGGGTTTCTACTCGGCCTTCATGGTGGCTGACAGAGTGGAGGTCTATTCTCTCTTGGCATCCCCGGGGTGCCCGGGTTACCAGTGGCTTTCAGACGGCTCCGGAGTGTTTGAAATTGCGGAATCTTCGGGAGTTAGAACTGGGACGAAAATCATCATCCACCTGAAATCCGACTGCAGGGAGTTTGCCAGTGAGGCCCAGGTGCGAGATGTGGTGACGAAGTACAGCAACTTCGTCAGCTTCCCCTTGTACCTGAACGGAAGGCGGATGAACAGCTTGCAGGCCATCTGGATGATGGACCCTAAGGACATCGGCGAGTGGCAGCATGAAGAGTTCTACCGTTACATTGTGCAGGCTTGTGAGAAGCCCTGCTACGCCCTGCTACGCCCTGCACTATAAGACGGTCGCGCCGCTCAACATCCGCAGCGTCTTCTACGTGCCAGACGCGAAACCATCCGTGTTTGACGTGAGCCGGAAGTTGGGCTCCAGCATCGCACTGTACAGCCTCAAAGTCCTCATCCAGACCAAGGCCACAGACATTCTGCCCAAGTGGCTGTGCTTCATCCGAGCTGTGGTGGACAGTGAGGACATTCCCCTGAACCTCAGCCGGGAGCTGCTGCAGGAGAGTGCACTCATCAGGAAATTCCGGGATGTTTTACAGCAGAGGCTGTTCAAATTTCTCGACCAGAGTAAAAAAGACGCTGAGAAATATGCAAAGTTTTTTTGAAGATTACGGCCTGTTCATGCGGGAGGGCATTGTGACCACGGCCGAGCAGGAGGTCAAGGAGGACAGAGCAAAGCTGCTGCGCTACGAGTCCTTCGCACTGCCGACCGGGCAGCTAACCAGCCTCTTGGAATACGCCAACCGCATGCGGGTTGGCACCCGCAACGCCTATTACCTGTGTGCCCTCAACCGGCACCTGGCAGAGCACTCGCCCTACTACGAGGCCATGAAGCAGAAAGACACAGAGGTTTTCTTCTATGAGCAGTGATGAGCTCACCCTGCTACAGCTTCGTGAGTTTGACAAGAAGCAGCTATCTCCGTGGAGACAGACATCATTGTGGATCACTACAAGGAGGAGAGGTTTAAGGATGGGTTCCCAGCTGCCGAGCGCCTGTCGGAGAAGGAGACGGAGGACCTCATGGCCTGGATGAGAAACGTGCTGGGGTCGCGTGTCACCAACGTGAAGGTGACCCTCCGACTGAACACCCACCCCGCCATGGTCACCGTGCTGGAGATGGGGGCCGCCCGGCACTTCTGCACATGTAGCAGCTGGCCGAGACCCAGGAGGAGCGAGCACAGCTCCTGCAGCCCACGCTGGAGATCAACCCCAGGCATGCACTCATGAAGCTGAATCAGCTGCAGGCGAGCGAGCCTGGCCTGGCCCAGCTGCTGGTGGATTAGATATAAGAGAATGCCGTGATAGCCGCTAGGCTCGTTGATGACCCCCAGGGCCATGGTGGGCCGCCTGAATGAGCTGCTTGTCAAGGCCCTGGAGCGACACTGACAACCAGAGGCCTCTGCCCAGGCAGGGGAAGAAGGATTGACACCACAGATGACAGCCCCACCTCCTTGAGCTTTATTTACCTAAATTAAAAGGTATTTCTTAAAAAAAAAAAAAAGAAAAAAAAGAAAAATGGGCTGGTCACGATGGTTCATGTCTGTAATCCCAGACGAGGCAAGTGGATTGCTTGAGGTCAGGAGTTCAACACCAGCCTGGCCAACATGGCAAAACTCCCTCTCTACTAAAAATATAAAAATTAGCCAGGTATGGTGAGGGGCACCTGTAATCCCAGCTACTCGTGAGACTGAGGCAGAAGAATTGCTTGAACCCAGAAGGTGGAGGTTACTGAGATCATGCCACTGCACTCCAGCCTGGGTGACAGATGAGACTTTGTCTCAAAAATAAATAAATAAATAAATAAATAAATAAATAAATAAATAAAAATGTAGGCTGGGCGCGGTGGCTCAAGCCTGTAATCCCAGCACTTTGGGAGGCCGAGGCAGGTGGATCACGAGGTCAAGAGATGGAGACCATCCTGGTCAACATGGTGAAACCTAGTCTTTACGTCTTTACTAAAAATACAAAAAAAATTAGCTGGGCGTGGTGGCGCGTGCCTGTAATCCCAGCTACTCAGGAGGCTGAGGCAGGAGAATTGCCTGAACCCAGGAGGCGGAGGTTGCGGTGAGCTGAGATCGCGCCATTGCACTCCAGCCTGGTTAACAAGAGCGAAACTCTGTCTCAAAAAAAAAAAAAAAAAAGTAGCACGATAGTAGTCGTGTGGTATGGTAGTAGTAGTGTGATAAGGTAGTAATAGTATTGAAAGCATAATAAGGGAGTATTAGTTCCCCCCTCCCCCTC
>CAUYOR010178237.1:0-41625 GCA_963573925.1 Callimico goeldii | reverse complement strand
CTGCTCTTTCCCTGGGGAATGTGGCCCTAGTCCTCCACGGTCATGTGCAGCCATCTCTGTGAGGTCACACAGGGTTCTTCCAACGTTCATCCAGCCTTTTGCTGCAGGTTTATCTGGCTGGACTGATGACTCTATGGGTTTTGGGAACCCTCGCTTGGTATTTATTTTCTCCAGACGAGGGGAGCCTGGATGGAGGTGCTTCTTGGGTAGAGTCTCCACATAAAGTCATGTGAATTGACATTTTCCTCACCCACTGATTTTGAGCTGACGGAGCTCAAAATCAATGCGGGCTCTATGATGCCCGCAGAGGAGCTTGTGCATCTGGGATGAAAACTGTGCACTCGCACCGGCCGTTGGTGGACATTTGTAACTCACAGACTGAGGCTGCTCAAACCGTGACCATTGCAACTGGGGGGAGCATCTTGTTAATGCAAGAAATCTGAGCATGTTTTCTTCCATCGCGATGACTGTTTGGGCTTGGATGTTTTCCACCGGCTGGCCTGGCCATGTTTACTTTGCAAAGCCAGCAAGACGTTGTCTCCCTGACGTATGCCGGTGATCTCCACAAGTGTGTGCCCTCTGACTCTTTCGTAGAAGTGTCCTCAGTGACGACTAGCAGAGTCCCAGGTTTACGGGGCAGCTGACGGCTGTCCAGGTTCTGTCCTCCCTCCCTCCTGCTTATAGGACACATCTGAGTCACACAGCCTGAATTTCTGGCAATGCCGATAGGAACTGCACGTTCTTCTGGAGGTAACGTGGGCGTGTCAGGGCACAGCGTCTGTGTGGTGGGGACCGCACGAGTCACTGAAGGCTGACTGATGAAATGTTTTACACTGAACTGCTATCCACCTCTAAATGATGAGGCATGGTTTTACCCATTTTTTAAAGGATTGGGTGAGATGAAATGTGCTTGTATCTTTTGTCACAATGAATGGAAATGAGACACAAAGAAAAAGGTTTACATGGGAGGAATAAACAGATTCCCACTGAGAGACAAGAAACTATCTTCAAAGGTGTAATTATGTGAAGGAGAAAGAAGCTTTCTACCAAGTAGAAGGGCAAAGACTTCCCAGTGACACAGGAACAGAGGAGACTAGGGGAGACGCAGTGGAGAAGTTGCTGTTAATCACCCTAATGAAATAGACCAATGACAGGGTGATCATTCCTAACTGGGCCTACGTGAATGACCGGAGGAACCACAGGGACGGGCGTGGGGTGTGGCAGTGAGTCGGGGGGAGGCCGAGGGTGCTGGGGGTGCAAACTGGGAAGCTCCCCAGATGGGTCTTCGGCATTTACCTGGGGATGCTGGTTGCTTCACTACGTAAAGTTCCAGAAAAATCACAGGGGAAGACAGACGCTGTCCTGGAAGAAACTCAATGCAAGAGAAGGCTCAGACTGAGGGGCTCACCACGCAGACCGAAACCCTGGAACTGCAGTGCTTGCTGTGGACCCAAAGGAGAACCAGGCAAGGCTTGGTGCCTGGGCCTGGTCAGAGAGGGGACTCTCAGCTAGGGGCAGGTCATCAGACGGTGCTGAGGCAGAATTGGCTGTGAATAGATTTTCCTCAGCCCTTGAGGCAGGGAGAGTGGAGCTCACGTGTCCCCCACTGGACGGGAGGTAAGTCTGGTTTGTAGGAGCCACTGGGGCTTCTCCACCAGGTAATTCCAATAGGTTTTATCAGCTGCAATTTCCTCATCTGACAAAGCGCAGGGATGATGGAGTTGTGGCAATAACAGGGTCAAATGCAGTCCAACAGCAACTGCTCAGTCACTAGTAATTACAATCATTTGGTAACTCCGATGCTTTGAAGCCATCTCGCTTGGTGATCAGAAGTCCTAGTTCCGCCACATGCATGCTGTGCAATCCTGGGTAAGTCATTCAACCTCTCCAAGCCTCCTTGTCCTCATTTTCAGACTCATGCACGCCTGTGGGGTGAGCTCAAGGACGGAGCGAGAGAATGCACTTGGCGCATGGTGAGTGAAGCGAGGCAGGTTACTTTCACTTTTTTATCCCCTGTTCCCCTAAAGTGAAAATGTTTACGCAGTGCGAAGAGCTGCCCCTTTTTTGTTGTGTTAATTTGGGAAGGCACATGGCAGAGCATCCAAGTGCTGGAGTTGTTTCCTGTTGAATTGAGTAATTCATGCTAAATCTGATACATTGTGAATGTCCAATAAGTTATTATGACCATCATCCTGACCCCCCCAAACCGTCTGGCAGCAGCAGGGAGGCTCACGGACCTCAGCCGCCCGCTCCTGGCAGAGATCGTTCTTGGTGATCACGGCACTGATTGATGGTTTTCCCAGGGCTGCCCAAGACAAGACTTCAAATTACCCAGCTCAGTTTCAGGAGCCCAAACGTGGTAATAAGTACATGTCAATTCCACCAGTTCTGCAGGGCTTGACACTCCAGGAGGATGAGTGATCAAATGCTATTTTTAAATTAGCCAGCTGATGACCTTTCTATTTCGTTGTGTGCTGAAATGTCAGCATTAACAAAATCATGGGGAGAAACTGTGCAGCTCCTGTCAAAGAATGTGAATCCAGGAGGAGCTAAACCTGGTGGGAGTGGGAGCATCCTTCACCACCAATGCCTGGGTGCACAGCTGTCAGCTGCAACCCCCGTGAGCTCTTGATGGACAACTCTGCATGTCTAAATGTGAGCCCATGCTTGGTTTCAGATCTACAAGAGATGTGGGAGGTCAGGGCTGCTAATCCCCTGACGAGGCTCAGCATTCCATGGTTCGCAGAGTGCTCCCATCTGGCAGGGGCTCCTCACCTGTGAGGCTGTAGAGATAAGACAAGCCACAAAATCCGTGTGAGTTACTTGGACAGAGGGCACGACAACCCCCAAGATGCGATCGTAAATGTGTAATTGATGGTAGTGATCTCAACACAGCATGATTCTCCTTCGGTCCAATGCTGTATTTTGCTAATGTGAGCTGCCATGATAAGCGTGCACCCACGCCCGTAGCAGGGACAGAGATGCAGCGTCACCTGGCTATTTCCGGAGGTTCGGATCATGTGTCTGTGCCCATTTTGTAGCAATGTCTACACTGCCCCCCAAAAAATCATTAAGGAAGAGTTTTGGATGTGTCATTTTTCTTGTGCCACAGGGCAGGGAACCGTGATTCCCCGTGCATGGTGCAGTGACCCAGTAGTGCCAGCTTCCACAGGCCTCCTACCTGTGGGCACCAGCTCAGCCTGCACAGCAGCCCCTGCCACAGACGTGAGTCCAGGTCTACACCACGTGCAGTCCGCCCTGTTTCAGCTTCAATGTCTAGAGGTTTTCCACAGCCCAGAGGGTTGGCAACGGACGCATTCTGGAGTCTGTTTCTTTTCAGGCATTGAATGTCTTTCGAAGAAACACAAATAGCATTTTACATTGTGTGACGGAAGACAGCCATCTGCTCTGTTTGAGAGGACTGAGTCCTATGCGGGCTCCCTTACAATGTTTTTCTGTGTTCTCCCTTCCCTTCCCCAGGGCTCATTTTCACCCCGGCTCAGTGATCCCAGGGGTGCCTACAACAGACTCCCCCCTCCCTTTCTTCCAAGAATCTGACTCAGGATCCACCTCCCAGGGGTAGAAGCTTCTATGGGTTTTCAGGATTAATTTCTCAGCCCAAGGCCTAGGTTTCTTGCTGTCTGGAGCCCAGTGACCCTGCCCTGCCCTCCACACAGCTCCCTTCTGTACTGCCTACGCCAGGGACGCTGGTGGCACGTTTGCCTTAAGAGTGGCCTCCCACACCCCTTGTCTGTCTGAAAGCCAGCCCTTTGACCCAGCTCAGTTGCCCTGGGTGCCCCTTCATACCAGCAGCCCCTCCCAGGGCACAGAGGAAGATGGATCCCTGCACAGGTAGGCAGCTGGCTTGTCCTTACGCATGAGCTGGTCTACTGCACTCACTCATGCTGTCTTTTCTCTCTTTTTTTTCGTTGTCTTGGGATTCCAGAGCCCTGTGCCTGCCCCAGCACCATCTTGAGCCTTCGGGGAGGGCAGCAGGGGTGGGCTAACTGGCCTGCATCTCAAGCAAGAATCATTATTTTTCAAATGGACTCACCTCTGCTCTGTGCATTTATTCCTGTTTGGTGCCTGGTGAGGGGCACATCGTGAGAAAGCACAGGTTGTTTCCTGGGAGTGCTGCTGCTCAAGAAGGACCATGTTCCTGGTGAGTGACCCTAGGACAGTGGGCCACATTGCTCAGGATGGATTCACAGCCTTGTTTCACCTGGAAGCTCCCACTTGCTCCTGTGGGGGCAGAGACCAGGCCACTGAAGAGAGGAGGGAAGCAGGTGGAACCAGCACACGGCAGATGGAGGATGCATGTTAAGTGGGATGTGGGGAATGCACTTCATCGTGAAAGGGGAGGACTCAGCACGTAGAAGTGCATGCCAGGGCCACCTCCGTGGGTGCCCAACATCCAGGTCATTTGCTGGCTTGGCCATGTAGGGATGTACAATGCCCACAGGCAGGACCCTTTGAAAACAGCACCTTGTCTCCAGATTCCTGCTGAGTATGAGCCAGATGAAGGCTACTTTCTCCCTCCTGAGTCCCTTCCCTGGGTTAATCCCTGCAGGTGACAGCTGCTGGAGGTGAAGCTTGCAGTCTCTCTCAGCAGCCTGGCTCTGCTGAGGATGGAGCAGCAGCCGTGTACCTGCAGGCAGAGCATCGTATTTCTACACCTAGGTCTCCAGGGGGCAGGGACTGTCCTCTGCAGAGGGACTGCTGCCTTTACCCTCCGCTAGTCTTGACCAGCCGTCCCGGGACCCCCACAGAGGCTGAGCTTGCTGGTAACAAGGCTCACTCACTCTTACCGTGCCATGATTGCCCACTGGCCACATCATTATGACCTGTTGAGAGGACACTGAAGGGGTCCTGGTCCAGCCAGCAAAGTGCTATCTCAAGCAGTGAAGTGGGCTTCTTTAATGGTACTGAAAATCAGAAGCAATGGACCTGCCCAGTTTGTGATGGAGAGGACCATGATGGCCCAGCCCCAGCCGGGGGCAGTGCCCCGAGCAAGGCGAAGCCCCTGCAGGCTGTGGGGCCCCAGGGAAAAGCTCTCCAGGCATCCTCAGGTGAACAGGGCCAGCAGCCGGATCAGGTGCAGGCTATGAGCACTAAAGCCCATCTGTGTTGAAGAAGGTAGTGATGGTGTTAGTCCATTTTCACACTGCTATAAAGAAATACCCTTGACTGGGTAATTTATAAAAGTAAGAGGCTTAATTGACTCACAGTTCTGCATGGCTGGAGAGGTCTCAGGAAACTTACAATCACGGTGGAAGGCAAAGGGAAAGCAGGCACCTTCTTCACAAAGGGTCAGGAGGGAGAGCCTGTGAAGGAAGTGAAGAGGGAAGAGCCCCGTATCAAACCCTCAGCTCTCATGAGAACTCACCCTTCATCGTGAGAACAGGATGGGGGAAACCACTCCCCTGACCCAATCACCTCCCGCCAGCTCCCTCCCTCGACACATGGGGGATTCGGGGGATTACAATTCAAGATGAGACTTGGGTGGGGACACAGCCAAACCATGTCAAATAATAATGCACAGCCACTAGCTAACAGTTACGATGTGGTAAAGACGAGAGGTCTCCGCCAGGAAGTTACCCATCATGAGGGTTTTCATGAGGTGTGGGGTAGATTTGTCTCCATTTTTCACAATATGATCAGATGATTTTTAAAGAAAAAATGAATTTGAAAAGATTAATGCTTCATATTTGGTGAGAATAAAAGTGCAACATCACTTGGTGACATGTTAACATAAACATGCAGTATCAGCGCTGGGCACCGTGGCTCACGCTGTAATCCCCGAGTTTTGGAAGGCTGATGCAGGAGGACCATTTCGGTCCAAGAGTTTGAGACCAGCCTGGGCAACATAGTGAGAACCTGCCTCTATTTTTTTTAAGTGCAACATCAAAATTGGGGTGCCTGTTACAGCAGGAGAAATTCCCTTAGTAAATGACACAGCACAACCAATGTTCCTTTGAATTATTCTTGTATTTTAAAATAGGGAACTCTTCAGTGAAACAGTTCACAAGTCTCCAGTGGTCATTTGTGAATACAGCCAAACTTTGTACAAAGGTCAACGCCCAAGTGCTGCCCCCAGAATGGCTCTGATTCTCTAACCTCGCCCTGGTTTCCCTGGGGCGGAACGTCGGGTGTCGCAGGCTTGCACACATTCCAGATCTTTTTCTCTGAGCCCACAGGGTTTTTGCTTTTCTGTTTTGTTCTCTACCAGAAGCTCTTGCCTATGTTTTATTTTAGTAAGTAATCAGCTGCCACAGAAAGAAGTTCAGAGTCTCCAGAATCATTTCTTGTGTTAAAGCCCCTGGTAGCGGGGCCTGGGTGTGCACAGGCGGGGGCCAGGCTGAGGCACTCTGCCCGGCCCTGCGTGTCCTCACTTCATTCTGTTTCTGTTTCCTGTGCAGGCCCCTTTTAAATTATTTTTCTAAATGAATGGCAATACCATCTCACAGCTTCTAATCAGAGCCCTAGAGCCATCTTTTATCTTTCTCTTAGATTTCATATCCAGTCAACAACCCCTTCTGCCGTATTTTATGTCCTGAGCCAGCCTGAGCCTCATGCCCTATGCTCTGGGCTCCAGCCTCATGACATCGCTTCTAGATCATGGCTCTTATCTACGCGATGGCCCCTGACGATCTCCCTGCCTCCAGCCCCAGTCCATTTTCTGTGCTTTACTCATATGTCTTAAAGCAACACCATTGCACTCCCCTGTTTGCAAGCTGGGAGCTCCCTCCCCTGCTACAGGACAAAGACCTGTCTTCTCCAGAGGACGGAGCCCCTGTTGCCTGATTCCAGCTGGCACTTCTGCCTTTATCTCCTGCTCCCAGAATACACCCAAGAGCCCTGTCTCTAGTCTTACTACACTCCTTGGGTGTATCCCTGGGCCCTTCAAGACACACACACACATGCGCGCGCATGCACCACACACACACACACACACACACACACACACACACACACACACCCCAAAGATTTTCTGTCTCTCTTTTTTTTTTTTTTGAGATGAAGTATCTAGGAACTCAGCTCACTGCAACCTCTACCTCCTGGATTCAAGTGGTTCTCCCACCTCAGCCTCCCAAGTAGCTGAGACTACAGGCTACAGGCATGCGCCACCACATCTAGCCAATTTTTGTATTTTTAGTTAGAGACACGGCTTCATCATGTTGGCCAGGCTGGTCTTGAACCCCCGACCTCATGTGATCTGCCTGTCTCGACCTCCCAAAGTGCTGGGATGGTGAGTCACCATGCCCAGTGAGCCACCACGCCCAGCCTGATTTTCTACACACAGTCCTCTCTGCCTGGGATCCAGTGCTCCTGCTTCTGGCCTGGAAAACACTGATTCATCCATGATGACTCCACTCAACTGGCACTTCTCCCATGAAGCCTTCCCCAAAATGCCAGAACGCATCAGTTGCCGCACCTTGACTGTCTGGATCTCATCTTTCCCACTAGGCTCTGACCTCCAGGGGCTGGACTTCCCTATTCTTTCCTCTCTGGTGTCTGCGACTGAGTTGGCATGCAGTAGCCATTACAGAGTGCTTTCCTAAATAAAACATGGACAAATACGTCAGTGAATGGGATTAGTCAAAATGGGACTCAGTACCACAAATACAGGTCTTTAAACTGACTGTCTCTCTTCTTCCCACATTTATAAAGACATTAAAAAAATTAATGTTAAACAAGGAGTTACTCAAACAGTTCTCATTAGAAAGATGTCACTTACACGTTTAAACTAAAATAAAGCTAAATACACATACAACTCAGAACTTAGTCTTTAGCTAAGAATATAAACCATCAGAATGCGGATAAAAATGCATTCATACTTCTTAGCATGAAAGCCTTATCACTGGAGGGATGTGGGAGCAAAGACTATGAAATATAGTGGGAATTATGGAATGTTCAATTAGTACTTGCTTAGCACAGATGCAGGTGTCACCGCTGCTTGGCTCACTGCTTAACATCATCATGGCATTTCCAAGAATAGCATCTGAGCTGGGGGAGCAAACTCTGCTGAAGAAAGGGGAGGAGATGTTCTTTCCATTTTCCAAGCCACTTCCATGATCAATCATTCAGCAAACAGTGACACGTATTCAGCATGTGTGACGTCTGAGGCACTGTTATTGGGGCTGGTAGTTGAGGAGAAAGACAAAGATCGCATAGCTTTTTTTAAAAAATGTTTCTTTTTTTTTTATTCTTCTTTAAGCTCTGGGGTACATGTGCAGATTGTGCAGGGTTGCTGCAGAGGTACACACATGCCATGGTGCTTTGCAGTCTCCTTCCCCCCGTCGCCTACATCAGGCATTTCTCCCAGTGTTTTCTGTCCCCAGCCTCCCCACCCCCCACTGTCCTTCCCCTAGCCTCCCACTCACCAACCTACCCCAGTGTGTGATGTTCCCCTCCCTGTGTCCATGTGTTCTCATTGTTCAACACCTGTCTATGAGTCAGAACATGTGGTGTTTGGTTTTCTGTTCTTGTGTCAGTTTGCTGAGAATGGTGGTTTGCATATTCATTCATGTCCCTACAAAGGGCATGAACTCATCATTTTTTAAGGCTGCATAGTATTCCATGGTATATATGTGCCACATTTTCCCTCTCCAGTCTATCATCGATGGGCATTTGGGTTGGTTCCAGGTCTTTGCTATTGTAAACAGTGCTGCAATGAACATTCGTGTGCATGTGTCCTTATAGTAGAATGATTTATAATACTTTGGATATATACCCAGTAATGGGATTGCTGGGTCAAATGGAATTTCTATTTCTAAGGCCTTGAGGAGTCGCCACACTGTCTTTCATAATGGGTGAACTAATTTACACTCCCACCACCAGTGTAAAAGTGTTTCTATTTCTCCACATCCTCTCCAGCATCTGTTGTCCCCAGATTTTTAAATGAATGTCATTCTAACTGGTGTGAGATGGTATCTCAATGTGGTTTTGATTTGCGTCTCTCTGATGACCAGTGATGATGAGCGATTTTTCATATGTTTGTTGGCCGCATAAATGTCTTCTTTTGAAAAGTGTCTGTTCGTGTCCTTTGCCCACTTTTTGAAGGGGTTGTGTGTTTTTTTTCTTGTAAATCTGCTTTAGTTCTTTGTAGATTCTGGATATTAGCCCTTTGTCAGATGGGTAGATTGCAAATATTTTTTCCCATTCTGTTGGTTGCCAGTTCACTCTAGTGATTTTTTTTTTTTTTTTTTTTGCTGTGCAGAAACTCTTAAGTTTAACTAGATCCCATTTGTCTATTTTGGCTTTTGCTGTCATTGCTTTTGGTGTTTTAGTCATGAAGTCCTTGCCTATGCTTATGTCCTGAATGGTATTGCCTAGGTTTTCTTCTAGGGTTTTTATACTGTTAGGTCTTATGTTTAAATTTTTAATGCATCTAGAGTTAATTTTAGTGTAAGGTACAAGGAAGGGTTCCAGTTTCAGCTTTCTGCACATGGCTAGCCAGTTTTCCCAACACCATCTATTGAACAGGGAATCCTTTCCCATTGCCTGCTTTTGTCAGTTTTGTCAAAGATCAGATGGTTGTAGGTGTGTGGCATTGCCTCTGGGACCTCTGTTCTATTCCACTGGTCTATATCTCTGTTTTGGTACCAATACCATGCTGTTTTGATTACTGTAGCCTTGTAGTATAGTTTGAAGTTATATAGCGTGATGCCTCCATCTTTGTTCTTTTTGCTTAGGACCGTCTTGGCTATGCAAGCTCCTTAAATGTTCTTTGAAATCAATGAGAATGAAGACAGTGTACCAGAATCTCAGGGACACAGTTAAAGCAGTGTCTAGATAGAAATCTATAGCAACAAATGCCCACATGAGAAGTGAGAAAAGATCTAAAATTGACACCCTATCATCAAAATTGAAAGAGCTAGAGGAGCAAGATAAAAAAAAAACTTCAAAAGCGAGCAGAAAACAAGAAATAACTAAGATTAGAGCAGAACTGAAGGAGATAGAGACACAAAAAACCCTTCAAAAAATCAATAAATCCAGGAGCTGGTGTTTTGAAAAGATCAACAAAATAGACCACTAGCCAGACTGATAAAAAAGAAAAGAGAGAAGAATCAAATAGATGCAATAAAAAATGATAAAGGGGATATCACCACTGATTTCACAGAAATACAAACTACAATCGGAGATTACTACAAACAGCTCTATGTACATAAACCAATAATTCTGGAATAAATGGATAAATTCCTGGACACTTGCACATTCCCAAGGCTAAACCAGGAAGAAGTTGAAACCCTGAGTAGACCGATAACAAGGTCTGAAGTCAAGGCAGCAATTAAGAGCCTACCAACCAAAAACGTCCAGGTCCAGAGGGGTTCACAGCTGAATTCTGCCAGATGTACAAAGAGGAGCTGGTAATATTTCTTCTGAAACTATTCCAAACATTACAAAAAGAGGGGATCCTCCCTAATTCATTTTATGAGACCAACATTATCCTGATACCAAAACCTGGCAGAGACACAAGTATAAAAGAAAACTTCAGGCCAACATCCATGATGAACATAGATGCGAAAATCTCCAACAAAATACTGGCAAACTGATTGCAACAGCACATCAAAAAGCTTATCCACCATGATCAAGTAGGATTCATCCTGGGGAGACAAGGCTGGTTTAACATGCAAGTCTATAAATGTAATTCACCACATAAACAGAACCAAAAACAAAAACCACATGATTATCTCAATTGATACAGAGAAGGCATTTGACAAAATTCAACAGCACTTTATGCTAAAAACCCTCAATAAACTAGGTATGGATGGAACATATCTCAAAATAATAAAAGCTATTTATGACAAACCCATAGCCATATCATATTGAATGGACAAAAACTGGAAATATTCCCTTTAAAAACTGGCAGTAGACAAGGATGCCCTCTCTCACCACTCTTATCCAATAGAGTATTGGAAGTTCTAGCCAGAGCAATTAGGCAAGAAAAAGAAATAAAGAGCATTTGATTAGGAAAAGAGGAAGTCAAATTGGCTCCATTTGCAGACAACATGATCATATATTTAGAAGACCCCATTATCTCAGCCCAAAATCCCCTTAAGCTGATAAGCAACTTCAGCAAAGTCTCAGGATACAAAATCAATGTTCAGAAATCACAAGCATTTCTATACTTCAATGACGGACAAACAGAGAGGCAAATCATGAGCAAATTCCCATTGACAATTGCTACAAAGAGAATAAAATACCTAGGAATTCAACTAACAAAGGATGCAAAAGACCTCTTCAAGGAGAACTACAAACCACTGCTCAAGAAAATAAAAGATAACACAAACAGATGGAAAAACATCCCATGCTCATGGTTAGGAATAATCAATATTGTGAAAATGGCCATACTGTCCAAAGTAATTTATAATTCAATGCTATCCCCATCAAACTACCATTGACCTTCTTCACAGAACTAGAAAAAAGCACATCTCTATTTTTAAGGAGATTATGGTGAATCTATACTAGATTCTTAGTGCAGGAACATAAATTTCCAAATATTCAGGTATCTCATAGTCTAGTCCATAATAGTCTCTGTTTAATATTTGGTTCTGTTCAGAAGCCCCTTTAGTTTCAATCCTGGTGTCTGTTTCCAGCAGAAGGTAAAATCCAGTGGGCACAGGGTATTGTTTTCTGATGGCTCTGGGTCTCAGATTCCATCCCCCAGGGTGAGTTAGCATGATAGTGAGAGATCAGCAGACGTTTCTGCACAACTTGATTACTCGCCATTGCACTCCAGCCTGGGAATCCACAGACTCAAAAGGCAGGAGAGGCTCTGACAAGAGACACCTGCCTCCAGCACAGCCAAGGCTCTGCACAGAGAGCTTCTGATAAGTGAGGACTTGTGGGGCACGGGAGATGTTCTTACATTTCAGATTCAAGCCACATCCCAGGAAGTCATCCTGACTTTTCTCCCTGGCTCTGGTGCCCATCCACTTGGTCCCATGACACCTGGGGTCATATCCTTGCCACCATCCTTAACATTTCTGGTCTAAAAGCTACTGAAACGGTTTCTTTCTGTCCAGACTATGAGAGCAATTTTCCAGTGGGTCTGCATCTATTATGCTATCCCCAGCGTTATCTTTTGACATGAAAATCTAATTCTTTGGTCTTCTACTGAAACCCCTGCAGGGATTCTCTGTTGTTCACAAGGTAAATCAAAACCCCTTGACACATCACACAAGCTGCTTCCTAGCCACTGCTGCCTCCCCTAACTGTGTCTGTGTCCCATCTGTGCTCTGCCATCCTGAACCACTTGTGCACCTGAGAGAGCCATGCTGTCTCACGTCCCTTATCCCTGCTCATGCCCTGCCCTCTCCCTTTCCTCGATGTCTGGGAACATGCACCCAGGCTCCAACCAATCATCTCACCAGCCAGGCAGCTCCCCGCCCCAGAAGTCTGCAGCCCCCGTCTAGAGGGACTGTACCCCAAGCCTCTGGGTTTTGTCACTCTAACCTCTTTCCCTTGTTTTCCTCTCGACATCAGGCATGGAAGTTTGTCCCCGGAGGTATGACCTCCGTGAAATTCGGCATTTCCTATTGGCCTTTTCAGTGTTTCACGAAGAAGATAAAAAGTCTTTACATTAAATTCTCTAGGGTATAGTATCATTTCCTGAACTTGACTAATATAAAAATTCTCCGGCCAGGCGCGGTGGCTCACGCCTGTAATCCCAGCACTTTGGGAGGCCAAGATGGGTGGATCACAAGGTCGAGAGATCGAGACCATCCTGGTCAACATGGTGAAACCCCATCTCTATTAAAAATACAAAAAATTAGCTGGGCACGGTGGCGCGCACCTGTAGTCCCAGCTACTCAGGAGGCTAAGGCAGGAGAATTGCCTGAACCCAGGAGGCGGAGGTTGCGGTGAGCCGAGATCGCGCCATTGCACTCCAGCCTGGGTAACAAGAGCGAAAACTCTGTCTAAAAAAAAAATTATCACCAGGAGTAGTCTCAGGAAACAGACACTCACAATGGTATGTGGGGACTGTTCTGGGCACATTTTTAGACTTGAAAGCAAGGCTGCAATTCTTGCAAACCTGACGTGGAGTACTAGCTCCAAAGCATGTCCTGAAGGCAGCGGTTACTGTCACACTGTCACCATCACACTGTCACCGTCACACTGTCACCATCACACTGTCACAGTCACACTGTCACCGTCACACTGTCACCGTCACACTGTCACCTGTGCTTGATGGATGTGCACTGGTTACTATCACGCTGTCATCTGTGCTTGATGGATGTGCATTGGTTACTATCAGGCTGTCACCTGTGCTTGATGAATGTGCACTGGTTACTATCAAACTGTCACCTGTGCTTGATGAATGTGCACTGGTTACTATCACACTGTCACCTGTGCTTGATGAATGTGCAGTGGTTACTATCAAACTGTCACCTGTGCTTGATGAATGTGCAATGGTTACTATAAAAAAATCCAGTAGCTTTGAGGTCTTTTGAAGCATTAGCAATGACGATAAGAGCCACAGGATTGTGCAGATACCTGCTTCTGGGCATGCCATGAAATGCTTCTAGAAAAAATTCTACAGATACAAGTGTTTAAACTCTCAAGTCATGGTTAGAGAATGCAGAACTTTTATGATAATCATAAAAGAATCTCCTACTCCTTATAGTTGCAAGGTTGATCTCTCTAACAGGAAGACACAATATGAATTGTGTAGGCTGCAGAATTACAACGTAAGTTGAATTCACAGCCCCACCAAGTTGCTAATGTAAAAGTTGGAGCACTGATGGGGAAGGAGTGGGTCCGTGAGACTGGAAATGAGGGTGCATTATGCACAAGTGGACATAAATGAAGCTGAGAGTGTTGAATCCCCAAATAACCCTGAGATTCTTTTGTCAGTGAAAACAGCTCACTTGCCCTCCCTCCATGTCCAAGTTTACTATTATACCATCCTTTAATTCAATGACTTGTGATAATCTCATCTAGGACGTGGTATATGGATATCACTAAGACCCACCCATTCATCCTGGGTTGCCCCTAGACTTGCTACTAGGGTCAGATCTCAGCATGTGCCTTGGGAGAAGGCACGAAGAACTGTGACCCAGGAGGAAGTGGCTTATTCCCTAAGGCCACTTCTTAGAGATTATTGTTAGTTTATATTTCAGAAATTTCAGGCATATATATGGAAATGAATTCTTAGGTAATAGACCAAGGAGGATAGAATATAACACTGGAAACTGCCAAGTCCAAGCACAGGAGTGAATTTATAGGGAGCCCGCACAGGGCGTGTGAGTCCGCAGGGAGCCCGCACAGGGTGAGTCCACAGGGAGCCCGTGCAGGGCGCGTGAGTCCGCAGGGAGCCCGCACAGGGTGAGTCCGCAGGGAGCCCGCGCAGGGCGGGTGAGTCTGCAGGGAGTCCGCACAGGGTAAGCGAGTTTGTGCAGGTGCAGGTGCAGGTGACCCTCATAGTTCGCCCAGTGCATTCATCAAAAGAAACTTGAACCAATGGAGTTGAGATGTTAGAAGTCTCTTGGCTTGTGTGTGTGTGTGTGTGTGTGCGCACACATATACACTCACACATATATATGGAGACAGAGAGAGAAAGATCAAAAGTTCTAAGGGATATAAATGTGGGAAGGATTTCTTGCATGTATTCTGCACAACCATGCTTCCAGACTGAAACCCCACATGAGCCCTTTGCTGACACATGGAGAAATGCCCTAGTGAGGGGAGCACCCTGACCCTCACAATGCTCCCTGGCAGCTGTCCCTGTGAACCTGAGTGACAAGGGAAGAAGATGCCCCTGAGGCAGCCTCCCAGATTTTACTGGGGGTGGTGGGATCCTGGGTAGCAGAGCCGAGTGGAGGGGCTGAGCTGCCAGGAGCATGGTGGTTGCATGTGCTGCATGAATCAGGGACAATGTGGCCATCAGAATGTTTGAGGGCCAGGGAGTTCGGGCAGGGTCCAATTGATCATGGTCTTCCTGAGAATAGAATAGATAAGCAGCATTAAATTGTCACCTGATCATTGTACGTTAGTAAAAGCACCAGGGCTGACGGCCAGAAACCAAGCTGAGTCAGTAGATGGAGAAGTATAGCTTTTCACCAGATTTCTAGAACGAAGCCAGTCTATAGACCAGAAGACCTCACCTGAAGGAGAAGTTGGGTCCATCTGAGGTAGGATCATGAGACGCTGTTGCCCCACTCTTCCTCAAAGCCTTTTCTGAGTGACCCTGTGGTCACTTACGGGAGTGACTCCGTTTTGAGTAAAATAAAATATCACATTCTTTGAGTGGTTCCTAGATTTCCTATTAAATCAATGCCATTCCTAGATGTCTCTTCTCAAGCCCTGCAGCCTGCCCATCTACACTGGGGCTAATGGTAATCAGGTAATTTGACCAAGGTTTGAATCATTGTGGCCTCATGTGTACCCAACTTGAGGAAGTTATTTCTGATGTTCAGAATTTATCATTAGAATTGCCATGACTTCAGTGGCAGAATCCCCATACTGCTTCTGACCCAGAAACTGAGGGCTCTAATGGTGGAAAGGGGCATGTGGAAGACCTTGACAAGTCTCCCACCCACCAGAACATTAAACCAAATGCAATCCATATCCTCAGATAAGTTAGAGATTAGATCCATCATCAAAGACTTGAAATTCCAGAGGAGGGAATAGAAACTCAGTACTTATACAACTATCTATTTCTTCCTATGCAGCAGGCAGATCTTGGAGAATGACTGTGGATTATTATAAATTTAGTTAATTGGTGACTGTAATGGAAGCTGCTGATCCAAATATGTTCTTTACTGGAGTAAATCAACATAGTCCCCAGAACATGATTCTTAGCTATTGACTTGGCGAGTTATTTTTTTCGCTCTTCTGATTTGCAATTCTGCTACACCAGAAGGCGTGCTTCAACCTGGCAAGGGCATCAATGTACCTGCACGGCTTTGTCTCAGGGCTATGTCTTCTCTCCTTCAACAGTGAAGGCGCTCCCAGGGATCTGATTCTCTCACTATTCCAAGGACTGGTTTACTACAGTGATAAAATTATGCTAATTGGACCCAGAGAATAGGAAGTAGCAACAATTTTAGATGCTTCAGTGGAATGCAGGTGAGGCAAAGGGTGAGAGGAAAACCCTGTGAAGCTTTAGCGGTCTCTGATGGCATGAAGTTCTGGGAGTTCTGAAGCATGCTCAGGTGGCCCCTTCGCTCTAAGAGACAAGCTACTGGACCTAGCACTGCCTGCCACTTACAAGCAAGCATGATGCCGCTTTGGACTGTGGAGCTTCTCTACCACACGTGGAGGTCCTGCATAGCCTACACACCACGTGCTCCGATCCATGTGTTACCAGAGGGCTCAGGAGGGTCTGCAGATGCCAGGAGAGCTCAGCCCCAGCTGGCTTCCTGGCTTTTAACATCACTGCAAGAAGGAATTCAGAGATGAGTCGGAATGAAGGGGAAGACCAGACGCCGTTTATGCAAAGTGAACACACACACTCAAGAAGGCTGTGGGTGCAAACCTGGGGAGTGAGTCCTGCACTGGAGAGTTTTGTTTTCTGATTCTTATTGGTGGTTCTTTAATTAGGGCGTGTGATAATCATTAGTTATTCTGGAAAAGGAGGGAACTTCAGGGACCCTCCAGTTGCCACCTCCTCTCTTTCTTATTTGGATTTGCCCAGAATGGTCAGGGACATGTTACCCTGACCAGGATGCTGGCCATTTTCTCTCCCTTATTTTGGGTTTTCTGTTATTCTGCTTTAGCTGTTGTTTCAGTTTTTCTATCCTCCAGTGTGTTTCCTATCTCACATTCACCGAGTGCCTTGTAAGATCACCACTGCTGAGTGGGACTCAGAATAAGAGAATGGCCTCCAAGAGCCCAGCCGCCTGAGCCCAGCCACCTTGCAGGCACACTTCCGCTGTATCTGGCCATGCACAGAGGGTCCGTGCTGAACAGGGGTGCCATGTGGAGCCCCTGCACCTCCCAGGCAGTGGTTCTCTTGGCATGTATGGACAACACTGGGAGGCGGTTAGAACAGATTGCCAGGTCCCATCTCCAGAGTCTCTGACTCAATGGGTCTGGAGTGGGGTTCAAGAGTTAGCATTTCTAAAAGTTCCTAGGTGGCCCTGTTGCTTCTGGTTCAGAGCCCACATGCTGGGCACCACTTCTGCAGTGTTTTAGAGTAAATATGTTCTCTCTTTTGAAGATACCTACTTCCTTTGCATAAATGCTCCTAATCTTCTAAGGCTTCCTTAGAAGGTACCACAAACTGGGTGGCTTCGAACCACAGATACTTATCATCTCATTGTTCTTGAGGCCAGAGGTCTGAATCAAGGTGTCTGCAGGTGTCTCTGGTGGTTGCCGGCAAAGCTTTGTGTTCCTTGTCTTGCAGCTGCACGAAGCCAGTCCCTGCCTTTGTCGTCCTGTGGCGTTCTCCCTGTGTGTCTCTGTCAGCACCTGGCTCTCTTCTTGTGAGGACACCAGGCATTTTGAACTAGGGCCCCAGCTCACACTACTCCAGTATGGGCATACCCTAACTACCTGCACCTGCGATAACCCCATTTCCAATCAAAATCTCATTCCGAGCTACTGGAGGTTAAAACTTCAACATGTTTTTGTGGAAGAAGGGAGGGATGCAATTCAACTCATAATAACTCCTAACCATAGGACATCAAGGACCACATTGTGTTAGTCTGGTTCATGCTGCTGATAAGACATACCTGAGACTGAGTAACTTACGAAGAAAAACAGGTTTAGTGGCCTCACAGTTCCATGTGGCTAGGGAGGTCTCACGATCATGGTGGAAGGAGAAAGGCACGTCTTACATGGCGTCCAGCAAGAGAGAGAATGAGAGCCAAGCAAAAGGGGTTTCCCCTAATAAAGCCATCAGATCTCGTGAGATTTCTTCACTACCATGGGAACCATATGGGGGAAATTACCCCTGTGATTCAATCATCGCCCTCCAGTCCCTCCCACAACATGAGGAAATGTGGGGAGCTACAATTCAAGATGAGATTTGGGTGGGGACACAGCCAAACCATATCACATGTGATGTTAGCAGCACTTCACAGGCTGGGACTGTGCCACTACACTGTTCAAGGGAGCAGGCAGCAGAGGCCCAGAAGGCTGTTCTCAGTTACACGAAAGACGTCTCAGGTTCTTCTGACACCCACTCCTGCTGTATTTCTTCCCGTACCTCAATTTGCACAAATGGCTCATGGAGGGTTTCTTATGACCAGTTGACTGAGGAGAAGCTGCTCGGCCCTGACATGTACGTGGTTCTGCTCGAATTGCTGGCACCAACCGGAGTGGACTCCTAAAGCATTACACACTCAATAAAGAGAATCTGAAAGACAGAAGGCAGTAAAAACCCTCCCAGTCAGCAGGAATTTGAGCTCAGTGAGTTGTCGCAGATATGTTAAGAAGTGAGAATCAGGGTTCACTTGTGGGGACTTGCTAATGGTTTTCCTGATGGCCCCAGGCTTGAAAAGAATCGAATTGGAATGTTGGCGGCAAGGAGTTCTAGGGAGAAGTCATGGGCTGTTATTCTTGGAATGGACGCTGCATGAAAAGATATTTGTGTTCCAAGTGCATGTACCTGTGGCAGAAGAGACCATCGACAGTCAAGCAGGTAACAAGGCATGTTCCCAACATCTTCTTTCCTTGGCACACCCGGGCTTGCTCTGCAGGACAAAACATTAATAGAAAGTGGCCACAGTGACAGGAAGCCCAAGAATGGGCCCCAAAACATGGACTTCCCAGACCATGGATTATCTGGCTACTCATACAAGTCAATGCCAGCCTGCCAGCAGTCCTGTATGGCGCCATTTCCTGGGGTGATCGCTCAGTCATCTGATTACATACATATAGTTTACATAGAATCACTCCATCACAGAAAGAGAGCAGTTTTCCTTACTGGTTATAGACATGTACTGTGGGTTTGGATTTGCCCTCCCCACCCCTAATGCTTTCACCAGCACCATCGCATGTGGACTTTATGAAATGCTGCATTCACCACTATGGTTCAACACAGCATCGCTTCTGACCATTGTACAGCAAAGAATTGTGAACGTGGACTCATGCCCTTGGCATCCAGAGGGTCCTCACACCTACCCCACTCAGGAGAGTGGGTCTGGTGGAAAAATGTAGTGAGCTGCATAAGACTCAGTTACAGCAATATCCTGAGTGGGCTGAGTTCTCTGTTACAGGGTGTTGTGCAGACACTTGAACAAGACACCAGCACGCAGAGCGTTTCTCCCTCAGACAGAATGCGTGGGTGCAGCAATCAGGAGGCAGAAGTACAAATTGCTTCTCTTGCTGCCACACCTGCTAAGACAGAGTCAGTTCTTCCTGCTCTAACAGAATGCCTAAGACTGAGTAATTTACATTAAACAGAAATGTACTGGCTCACAGTTTGGGAGCTGAGGAGTCCAATCCCAAGGTCCCAGCATCTTGACAGAAGGTGAGAGGAAAGAGAGAGAGAGAGAGAGAGAGAGAGAGAGAGAGAGAGAGAGAAGGAGCCAGGCTCTCCCTTTTATAACAAACCTTCTCCTGCAATCACGCACCCACTCTGCCCATAAGAGCAGTCATTCATTTGGGAGAGTAGAACCAGCACAACTTAATTTCCTTACAGTCGCACCTCTTACTACTCTTAGAATGGCCATTTCAATATGAGTTTTGGAGAGAACAAATATCTAAACCACAGCACTTACTACCGAATCCTACTGCAATTCCAGTGAATTAGAAGCTGAAACTGCCACCTGACCAATCAAGACGCCTGACAAAATTAACAGGCCCAAGGGGGAGTTCTCCACTACTGGGCGGATTGACACCTGGTGCAGAGCGAAAACTGGGTTGTCTGCACTCTGTGAGCACAGGGAACATATACCTGGAACAGAAAGAATTTTCTGGGACAGCGCTTAGCACTTCCGTGTCCAGTGGTAAAAGTGAAAAACTACAACAACGGAAATGCAGATAAAGAAGAAACAAGTGGAGCCATAGCAGGCTCCCACTCCAGGAGTGAAGGTTTGTGTCACCGTGTTAGGAAAACAGCCCCGACCAGCGGAGTGGAAGGAGGACGTGATGATGACCTGTGGCCTCCATCACAGAAAAAGCCACAAGGCTGGGGGGCAGCCATGCATCCCATGGCCCTCTGTTTCTTCTACAGACAAATCTCCCCTTGCCTTCTTGTTGAAGGACCCCTGTCATGACACTGGGCCTGCCTGGGTGATCCGGGGTAATCTCCACATCTCAAAACCTTTCAGGAATCACATCTGCAAAGTCCTTTATGCATGCACAAGTCCCAGGGATTCTGCACCTTGATTTTAGACGTGTGACCTCCAGCACCGTGAGAGGTAAAGGGCAGCTGTTTCACGCCACTGAGTGTGTGGGCCTGTGTTACGGAAGCCACAGGAAGGGCTTACAGATGGAGACTGGGAACATCTCCCACGGACGGCGGGGACTTGTGTTCCTTATTCTGGGACCAGGATAAGAGCCGGTGGCTCCTGTTTTATGGCTGGACTCTGGCTTCTGGCTTCTGCTTTCTGCAGAGTCCTGGTAATGGCTCTCAGGACACTGGCACAGAGGCCATGGGATGCTGAGCTGAGACACAGTTTCTGGGTGGCACATCCTGTGGCCGTGATGGCAAATCGCTGTTGATAGCTGGCATTCACAGAGCCTGGCTTGGTACCAGTTCTTCAAAGCAACATGAACCACTCATCATCACTGATGCCAAAGCTGGGGTCTCCCCTTCCCTGGGCACTGCTGCAGGATGCCAAGCCCACTGCCCACACAAGGAATCTTGTTCACCACCAGGGTCCCCCAGGGCTCTCAGACAAGTGGCTGGCAGTGGTGTCACCGGCACCAGGAGGCATATGGTTGTGTTGAGAGAAGACGTGAGAATTGTTTTATGTTCAGTCGTGATCACAGAGAAGACTTAGGATGGGAGAGCTACATGGTTTTTTTTTCTGAGCCCAGCTGCCATTTCCAAAACACCCTGGCCTCTGGCAGAACCACACCACCATTCTCCCTGTGGTGAGCGCATTGCTTCGGAACAGAAAGGACAGTCACGCACTCAGTGCTGTGCTCAGAAGCAAGGGAAAATAAGATGTCTCCTAAAATGTATGCAGATTCAACTCTCATCTTTTAATAAAATGAAATAATTTCAATTGGCTCACAAGCTGTTAAGACTTTCAGCATGCCCTTATCCTGACTGAAGCAGCCAGTGGCTGATCACGTTCTGGGCAGGGCTGACTGACTCTGAGAGGGTGTCCCTTGAAATACGAGCACACCAGACCTGGTGACGCGATTCCTTCCCGGACACAAAACCTTAACAGATCTTTAAGAATCTTGCAAGTTGTAAAAGAGACAGAAGTTACATGAGTTTGCAAGAGATGAGCTTTAAAAACTTCCATGTTAGATCACATAAAACGATCTCCTTTACTTCCTTCAACTGGAGGGGTAAAGAGAATTCTTCAAGTATGTGTTTCATTGGCAGTCATGACTGGATTATTTGTACTGATTTAAACACAGCCTAAAATTCAACACTCCACAAATGCATCTCTGGAAATCATTATTTCTACCTCTGTGGGCATGACATGTACACCCATACATTAAAGGTGTATTCCATTCTTTTTTTCACTCTGATGCCATGCTGGAGTCATCCTTGCTCTACCCTGGAGAGAAATAGCCCAATATATCTGGCGTAGGAACCCAGGGGACTGGCTCCGTGATGGACCACCGGGTTAGTCAATGGTAGTTTTATGTCCTTTCAAAACAGGGCAGCGAGGCTTAATATGCTGCCAATTTCCCTCGATAAATACGTATCTACTGCAGGTCAGCTTCTCTTTCCAGATGGATGCTGTCTCGCCTTTATCTAAACATTCTCTCTTATAAATCTCTTTTATTTACTTCAATAAGCGGTAAGTGTGTCTCCGACGCAGGAAAGCCAGAGTAAATCCTAAAGTGGAAGGAAGACAGAGCTGTCCGCTGGGACACACCGTGTTAATCCTGGGCTTTTGAGAACCTCATTTTATGATTTACCAACACCATTAATAGCATATGAATTAGAAAGTTAAGGAAGGCACACTTTTAAGGTAAGAAGAAAATTGTCAGAGTGGTCCTGAACTGAACCATGATTTGCACTTCTGGATTTATCAAGTTTTAGTCTTTATGTCCATGGAGAGCTCGATTTTTGCTCAACTTTCTTATGGTACATAAGTGCATTTCCTATGCTGGTGATAAGGGCAGAGAGGTTTGCAGCTAATCACAGCAATATACCTATTCATTTTATGGTTCTTTTAATGAGCACACTTTCTTGGCAATATTGTCTTTTTTTTTTTCCTACTGTATTTAAAGCTGTTGTCTTGGATACAGAGAATGCTGAAGCTGATAAATTACATTTCACACCTAAAGCAATCTACATTTCTGGTAGAGTGGACGTTTATAGAAATGTTCTTTGCCACAGGCAAAACTTTTTTCCAAGGGATTTGAAAACCCTTTTTTATCCCCATGTAAAAAATGAAAATCTCCGTACATCTCAATTTATCCTCAACAAAGATGTTTAGTTCTGTGATTTTTCAAGGCTCCTTAGAGTCGTGTTGCTCCAGTAGACTTAGTGCCCCCTGCTTGTCTTCACACATTGCTCTGTCTCCTTGGGGTGCCGGTGAGCAGACTCCCCGGTGTGACACAGAACCTCGGCTCTCAGATGCAGCAAAGCCGGGCAGACCCTCCTGGCTTTGAGTCGCGCCAATATCTACTTTTTCTTTTGGCCTGAACTTTCTGTCAAACGATTCCACCTACGTTAAAATTCCATAGAGAACCTGCTTTTGACGATTAATGGCACGAAGAGTTCTGAAATGTGCGTCTCCCCCATGACCACGCCCTCTCATAAACAACCCCGACAATATCTACCGAGCAGTCCACGTGCGCTTGGCTACCATGCTGGAGCTGGACCTGTATTCCTAGAACTTCACAGCAGCCACGGCTGCCGGACGCACGGTGTCCTGGCTGTGTGTGTGGTCGTGTTGCCACAGTGAGAACCTACGGGTCCTGACTAGAGATCTTTGGCAGTCCCCACAGAGAGACAGGTCCCTCCTGATGGCATTCTTGGGAGAGGGGCTGGGCTGGGCCACAGTTACAGTCAAGATTCAGGGGAGCAGAGCAAGGAGACCAAGGAGGCAGCCCATCAGTTGTGAGCTACATAGACATTTACACTCCTGCTTCCCAGCTGCCAAAGCTCTGTGGCGACCACTGCCCAGCACATCCTCACCCCGGAGTGCTTGGTTTTACCACACCCACTGTGCTCCTTGCACAAGGACGCTACCAAGGGTTAGGGTTGAAGCACACCCGGACTGAACTGGTTGACCTGAAGCTGCAGTTCCCTCTACCGTATTTCACAGAATTACCTTTTGTCTTTGTGAATGACATCTAATTGCTGTTCAGCACTCCACTGACACCCCACGAGGTCTGTGTATGTCTGTGTTTTCCTTTGTCTGTTTTATCTCCTAGACCACTCCTTTCCACAGGAGGAAGTCTCACAGTGACGTGAATGCCACGGAGAATCCTTTAGAGCTTCTCCTTCTCCTTCCAAGTATAGGACAGATATTCTAAATTTTATTGTAAAATTTAGCAGAGGAATAAACAAGCTGGAAATTTCCCTTATCCAACTTGGAGAAAATCATTTATTACAAACTTCTCTACTCAGAGACTGGTGTTTTTCTGTGTTTTCCTATAAGCAACTAGTAATCAATTTCACAACCTCGAACAGGTCATAAGCAGCTACTATTTTGGCATGAAGAGCGAAGCCGTTGTGAGAATTACAGAGTTAGCCAAACAGCGCAGGTGGAGCATTCAGCACAGATGGCACCAAGCGCACTTGCAAATATGTTTACAGCAGCATTAGCTCACCATTCAAGGGCTTCTTCGGGTAACTGCACTGAGATGACCTGGAAGGCTGTGCCGTGCACAGTGAATGCTCTCTCATCTGCTTTCCTTTGCACACAATTTCCTTATTGTCATCTCAAAAAAAAAAAAAAAAACAGCATTACAACCATGTAATTTTGCCCAAACAAATCACATATTGAAAAGAAGCACTGAGATAAATATAAGAGCAGTTGGTGCCCTGGCAATAAGTTTACGTCCTGAAATACACAGGCAGTGACGGCTGATAAAGACCTTCCATTTTTATTGGATGGACCCCTTTATCTTAGAGTTAGGGAACTAGAGACCAGAGAGGAAAATGCAGCCTGGGCCAAGGTCCCAGGAGAAGCGCAGGGACTTCACATCCACGTCTCCATTTCTCAAAGCGGGCTTCCCTTCCTGCTCTTGACTCACGTGTCTTCTGACTTGAATAATCCATCCTCCCATGAGAATGGCCATCTGAAAAGTAACTTCTCCACCCTTCTGAATTTCCAAGCTGACAAGGACTCACAGGGCTGTGAGCCACCTATGGCCACCTGCCTGGCCATGATGGAGAAGCGTGGGTCAGGACCCACGTCTGCCTTGCAGCCTGCACGTTTGGGCCAGAGTCGGCTCTCAGTGTACACTGTGGGGTTCTGGGAGGACACGGTCAAGCTGATCATTACAAACTGGTGGCAGAGTGGAATTCAGAGGTCTGGACTCTGAAGTCGGACACCAGACAGAGGCCTTGCCTGGTGCTTCAGAGCTGAAGAATTTGGGCAAGTGATTTCACCTCTCAAAGTTTCATCCCTCATTTGTCAAGTGCTCAGCATAGGGCCTGTCTAATTAGCTCTCAAACAACACTGATTAGCGTGACTTGATGATTTTATTGGTGTTTGGGGGCTCGATGTTTATATTTGTTGCTGAAGTTGTCTTTTAGAGAGGGAGAGGCAGAGAGATACTTCAGGTGGAGGCGGTCTGGGCTGAATAAAGTCACTGATGTGTGTGTGTGTTTGCATTGAGTTGTTTAGACACTAGGGTTTTAGTCCGGACTCTGTCTCAACAACATGGGGTCAGTTTTCCAAACTCTTAGAGCCTCACTTTCCACATCTGTAAAATGGGGATAATGTTAACCACCCCCAGGCTGCTGAGAATCTAGATAAGACAGGAGGATAAGGTGCCACTGTTGTAGCTAGCATTCAAGGGAGCTGGGAAAATGCTCTTTCTCCACATCAACAGCCCCTCATCTGGAATTGTTGGATTTTTTTGAGCTATAAGCCATGCACTCCTTCAGGAAGCCGTAAAAACAGTGCTCAGAGTCCTGGTGACACACGCGTGGTGGCCCCCTGTGTTGGGGACACCGTGTTCCTCCTGCTCCTGTTTGTCCTGGGATTGCAATCACAACTTTTCCCACAATCCCTCCTGCACCTGGTGACGCACTGTCACGCGCGTCATGCTGGCATGAGTTTGCCCTGGATTTCCACGGCACTTCTGCCTAGCACAGGTGAGTGGAGGGTGCCGGAAACCTCCCAACTCCCATAACCTGGCGAAGGGCTGGGGACTGCAGCCTGAATGAATACTCAGCATTTTCAGATGCCCAGCATGGTTCAGGAAGCAACAGGCTGGGCTGTATGAGAGCCTGTGTGATTATTCTTACCAGACACCCTGTGGAAACACTGGCCACAGTCACGAGCACCCAGGCTCAGCTCAGCCAACACCAGCTGGCCTGAAATGTCATGGTGGCGAGCAGCACAGGCCGCAGACCAGACGCCAGCACAAAGGCATGGGCTCCTCAGCTTTGACTCACCAGCATCTCTTCCGCCCGTTTACTTCTGCTTCTCCTTATCAACATGGTTCTTCCTACATTTTACAATAATTCAATAAGCGCCAGTAGCAGTCAGCATGCAGTCAAGAGGCAGAACCATGGCTGTTATATTGATAGACAGATTTTAAGATGAAGAGATGCTGCCTTGGCCAGTGCAGATGGGATTCCTGTGCACACAGAGGAACCGGGGGGGCAGCTGCCGCCCTGTGGGATGGGAAACGGGAAAGGTGTTGGGGGGCCTCTGGGGAGGAGGCACCACCAAGCTGGGGTCCCTGAGTGCTGAGTAGGGGTCCCGGGGCTGAGACAGAGAGCTCTGAGGAGGGAACTGGCTGGCTTGTGCAGGTGTCTGAAGGAGAACGAGAGGCTGACTCTGCAAGTGTTGAACAAACTGCCAGGCAGATCCAGTGCTGGAACAAACCGCATTGGGCGGCAGGAAACTGAGGAAATGGGAGGAGAAGGAGCTAAGCGGAGCCACCCTCCAGGGCCCCCTGTTCAGAGCCTTCCTGGGGTTGCTAACCCCGTAGCCACGACTTTTCAGGCCAGCTGGTGTTGGCAGAGCTGAGCTGGGTTTGCTCAGCCTGCGCCACTGAGCTGGGGGTGGAGGAGTGGACCTGGAGCTGAGGCAGAGCTGACAGGGTCACGGCGCCCCAGGGGCCCTCCGCCCCAAACAAGACCTCACTTCTTAGTGACAGTCAGCCTCCAGCCCTGCAGCCCCAGCTCAGACCTCACACCAACCTCCCTCCAGCCCCACAGATGCCATCCGCCACTCCATGCACAACACGTCCTGTTCTCCTTTTCAAGTAATTTATTGCATCAGCAATACATAAAATGAAATAAAAGTATATTTTAAGTGTTTGTTTTTAATCTTTGTGAAAAAGCTAGTGTTGGAAGCAATTATGGGAGTTCACTCTTGGAATTTAAGTTTATGTCCTCAGGACTCAGGAGGCTTCCTCCGGCCGTGCCCATTTTCTTTGGCTGGGATGGATTCCCCTCTGCCTCTTCTGCCCTCTGCTCTCCACCTCTTCTGCACAGGGTCCAGCATCTGTGATGCGCTGAAGACCAACTTCGAACACATCTCCCTGGACATCCAGGGATTGCTCAGCACCACCTACACACCAGGAAATAGCACTGCAGGCCACCAGGTGCATGTCTGCATTGTAGATCACTCCAAATGGCTTCCCAACCACTTGTGCTGATTTATCCTTCCACCAGCGACATATCACCATGCAGATGAGTGGATTTATACATTTGCACGGTGGGCTCACATCTTTTCTGATGCGCAGTGTAGTCAGTTGCCTTCTTTCCTGCAATTGACCAGGTGTAAGTTTGTGTTCGTTGAGGCCAAGGTTTGCACCCTGCCTCCCTGGCGACCATCGGAGCACATCCTCCTGAGCCTGTGGGCAGGGAGCATTTCCTCTTTGGCTCAATGTCTGCTGTGCCTACTTTTCTATGGGACTGTTGTGTTTTTTCCTATTGATTTGTAGGAGCTCCTTATATGTTCTTGGCACCACCCTTTGCCAATTTTGTGAATAATTTCCTCTATTTTGTCACTTGCTCTTGCATTTTCTTATTTGACATATGACTCAGCTATGATGTACACTGTACACATTTGGGGATCACGCCGCTTTGTTTCCGATTCTTAGCAGGAGAGAAATAGAAGAAGGTGGAGCAACCTGGCTTCCCTTCACTGGGGCCCACAGGCCCAGCACGCTCTGCAGAGAGGCCCTCGGGTAAGTGGAGGATCCAGTTGGGATCTGGAAGCAGGGGACCGAGTGGGAATCCCGACCCTCCTGCTTGTGTCACTTCCCTGCTGTTCCTCACCTGCCTGTTCCTCCATGAAAAGTGAGGAAAGTAAACTCCTGGATGAAATGAAGCTGCTCAACCCCCAGTGGCCCTGGGTCAGGAGTCATTGTGGAACGGTGGGTGGTTTATTATTAATGATAGAAATAATGGCACTCACCACAGCCAGACACCTTACACTTAAACCCTTTTCACAAACCGCCTTCCTGGGCTAGCCCTGCCAGTGGGGGTGATTAGTATCCCGGGTTATAGATGAGAACACCCATTTTCTGGGGTTATGTAGGTAGTAACAATTGGCAACCATTTACTTTCTCTAACTTCTAAAGCAGCAGTGATTTTCAGATCACTGGGAATTAAGTCAAAGTCTCAATTTGTCATCCTTAAGTTATATTGAAAAGAACCATTCCAAAGATCAAGGCCCCGGAAACTCCCAGAATCCTCGCTGTTCAGCTTGAGGAAGAATCCAGGTTTGAAAATTGCTTCTGATAAACAAATGGTCTTACTGAACCTCTAGAGCCAGAAAGCCAGGACATAAGGCTGTAATCCTCCCTGATTTCAACAGCTCTCATTCATCAGCCCTCCAGTTGCTGAGCAGGAAGCTCCAACGAGCCTGGAAGAAGCAGCTTCTCCTTTTTGCTAGGCTGGGTGAACCTGGCGCAGTGCAGCCTCATCCATCAACCAGGAGTAGAGACCCGGCCTAGCCTTCCTGCCAGCATTGGTGGGGGGGCCTCTTAACAAGCTTTGGCCTCTTTAGGAAGTCTCTTCTTCCTCCCTGCGCACGCGGGTGTGTGTGTGCGAGTGTGTGTGCGTGTGTGTGTGTGTGAGAGAGAGAGAAGATGGATAGATGAATGAATGGATGGATGCGTGGATGGGTGGTTGGGTGGGTGGGTAGCTGGATGGATGGATGGATAGATAAATGAAGGGATAGTGATATAGTTTGGATATTTGCTCCTGCTCCAATCTCATGTTGAATTGTACTCCCAGTGTTGTAGATAGGTCCTGGTGAGGGTGACTGGTTCATGGGGGTGGATCCCTTATGAATGGTTTGGGACATCCCCTTGGTGATGGGTGAGCTCTTGCTCTGAGTTATCTTTTGATCTGGCCATTTAAAGTGTGTGGCACCTCCCCCACTCTCTCTTTCTCTCTTCTGCTTTCACCATGTGCCAGCTCACCCACTGCCTTTTGCCATGAGTAGAAGCTCCCTGAGGTCTCTCTAGGAGCCAATCAGATGCTGGTGTCACGCTTTGTGTACAGCCTACAGAACTGTGAGCCAATTAAACTTCTTTTCTTTATGAATTACCTAGTCTCAGGTATTCCTTTACAGCAATGCAGATGGAGTAGGAGGCAGGGTTTTCCCAGGCTTCCCACAGACCCCTGGGTCCCTTAAAAAGACCTCCATACACTGCCTTCCTCCAGCCCTGCTGGGGATGGCACTGCACAGTCCCCAGCTGCTGTGTTAATCTCTTCTCTCCACTTCTTCAGAAAGTGTATCTGAGCAGCAGGGAGGACAGGGCAGCTGACGCCCACTTAGAGAGAAGTCTGCCTGGACAGGAAGCCCCAGCTGAGATCTGGGCCTTGGGGTCTGTGAAACATACATTCCCTTGCTTATGAATCCGTTGACACTTCAGCCCTGTTCCTGCTTCCCCAGGGGAAAAGCCAGCCTTAATTAAATCTCACTCCTTGAACAGAGTGGGCACAGGCAATCCCATGAGGTTAGCTCTGATGAGGGAGATGTCAGGGGAGAGGGTGATTGCAGCTGTGTGAGGAAGGTGAGCAAACAACATCACAGCTTTTGTAGTGAAAAGGGAGCAAGTTCTTGTCCACCAGCAGGCCAATAGGAAGACAGCACACATCAGAAACTCTTCATATTCATAATATAAATCATATAGCATAATTATTATTATATGTATTAATAATATACATTATTAATATGTATTAACAATATATTATATTACTGTATTAATAATATTAATATATAATACAATAAGTAACATAAATACATATATTATTAATACTATGTAATATAAGTGATAATTTCTTTGGGTGATAAATGAAATGGCATCTGGAAGTGCCCACTGTGTGCCAGGCTGAGAGATGCTGGGTGCCTGAGATGAAGACAACCCGCTCCCTGCCCTGGAGGAGTCCACAGTATAGACAGGAGACAGGCGGATGCATTGGAAAAGAAGTCCCTGGGGTCCACGCATTATCTGATATCTGTCTAGAATGATACAGAGGCATGGGGGAAGGGAGGGGGAGTCACTGGGTCGGGAGAACGTTATCCAGTGCGGGAGGCTGCGGGAGAAGGTGAGGGTGTCAGGCTGAGTGTGAGAGGGTAGGAAGGGGCATTCCCAGTAGAGAGGCAGCATGCACAGAGGCTCAGAGGGAGCCAGCAGTGAGGCTTAGAACCCCCCATTGGCTGGTGTTTCACCAATGAGGAACACAAGAGCCCTGAGCGGTGTTTGAGGTTTCACAGCAAATGCAGAGAGAGAATTTGAAGCTAGGCCTCTGGAAAGTTGGTTCAGCCTCTATCCATCCCTCCAGCTGTCTCCCAGGGTGCCTGCACCCCCCACCGAGAGGTATACCCTGCAGGTGTGGGCAAGTGGGAGCAGGTGGCGTGCATATCCACACTTCAGGCCTTCATCTCTGTGCACTGAGCCTGCACGTGCCAGGCAGCATTGCAGGGGACACTGGAACCAGCCATGGTCCACCCCCCTCTGGGGCTGGGGATACTCACCTTGCAAGTCTGTCACCCACTCCCCAAATTTGGGCCTGGCCAAGCCTCAGCTGCGGGGAAAGAAGTGAAGGGACAGAGAAGAGGTTCAGCTGTTGGGGCTGCCTCTTCCCATTTTCTTGAGCCTGTGGCAGGAGCAGTGACATCCTTGTTTACATAGAAAAGGAACCCAGGGGTCTCAGAGGTTAAGGACAAGCCCAGACCTTTCAGCTGGAGTGAGAACCTGGTTTCTCTGGCTGCCCAGCCTGCTCTTCCCAGCCCATCCTCAGCTCTGGGGCATGACTGCACTCAAGCTGCAGAAAGGGATGGGGGAGCATGAGCTCCTTTGCCCTAGAACCACCTCCTGGCCCTCCAAGGCAATAAGAGCATTGCAGAGAGTCAAGCCCCTGCTCCATGGCCTTCCAGACCTACCTGGCTCCTCTCCGTGGATGAGTCAAGATCAGAGTTACCCAGGGTAGGAGAAAGATTGGCTTTTGGAATCAGGAAACTGGAGGCCCAGCCTTCCTTGCCCATTCTCTCTGTGTCTTCAGACACAGGCCTCATCATCAGTGACCAGAGGGTTACAGAGAGGGAGGGCCCTGGGTCTGTTGTGGTCATGGGATCCTGTGCATAAGGAGAAGGAGAGCTCAGGCCTTCATGTATGAGTGTGCTCTCACATTGCTATAACTGGGTAATTTATAAGGGAAAGAAGTGTAATTGACTCACAGTTCTGCATGGCTGGGGAGGCCTCAGGAAACTTACAATCATGGTGGAAGGTGCTTCTCCACAGGGCGGCAGGGGAGAGAAAAGTGCGAGCAGAGGAAATGCCAGACACTTATAAAATCATGGGAACTTGTGAGAACGCACTATGATGAGAACAGCATGGGGGAACCACTCCCATGATTCATTCACCTCCAGGTCCCTCCCACAACACGTGAGGATTACGGAAATTACAGTTCAAGATGAGACTTGGGTGGGGATGCAGCCAAACCACTTCAGTTGGCAAGACGGTCGGAGGTGGTGAGCAAAGCCCTCTGAGGAGCAGTACGCAGTACGGCTGCTGCCTGTTTTCCGGGAGATGATATGATCTCCCGGTGGGGCAAGGCCAGGGTGTGGCAGATAAGAGGTGTCTGACTGTAGCTGGTGAGAGCACGGCCCACAGCAACTGCCTTCAGAGACATTCAGCCCACAAGGTCCCCAGAGGGCCGAGAGAAGGCCACCTGGTCGAGGTAGAAGAATGAGAATGTGACCTTGTCCTTGTCCAGGACTCTCCTTTGCAGAGAGTGGAGGCCAAGGGAGCTGAGGTCCCCGCCTGAAGCCAGCACCATGGACAGCTCCGTCCCCCTCTGCTTGGGGAAGGGAGGATGAAGGAAGGAGTGGGAGGTGCACCCTAGGGCTTGGATGGATTCTGAGATTTCATCATGAAAATGTAAGCTGGCCTTCAACTTAACATCTGTCTAAATAACAGACTAAAAATCAAGCTAAGGAAAATACATCTAGATGACTCCTAAGCCATTACAACAAAAGTAATAGCTGTATATCAAGTGCTGATGGGAAATAACAGGATTTCAGCACAATGGCAAGTGCCACTTTCCATCGCTCAGTGTTACCTGTTTCTTGCAGGAACAAATCTCCAGGTGTTAAAGTGGCCCCATCCCAGCTGCTGCTGCTGTGCCTGGTCCCCTCGGTCCGGTTCCAATGACCTCTGACCCTCTGAAGTCAAGAGTCTCTTTCTGAAACCGAAAAACCTCATATTGAAACAGAAATGATAAAGGGCTTCACTTTCTATAGTTGCTTTTTATATCATTCTTCTGATAGGTGAGAGAAACTTGAAAACCTCAAAATATACCTGCTAAATTATGATGAAGCCAAAATCAGGTGGAAGGAAAGAGAGTGGCAGCAGGTGGACAGAGAGGAAGAGAGAAGTGGGAAAGGAGGGGAGGGGGGATGATAGAGAAATCAGGAGTGGGGGGAGAAGGAAAGGTAGAAAGAGCGGGGGAGAGCGAAAGAGGAGATAGGGAAAAAGACTGAGGCCAGCAAAGCCTGTGCAGAAGCTGCCACCTGGAGCACTTGGTAGATGGCTCCAGGTTGAAGGTGGAAGGATGGGATTTCCCAAGGCCACAGCCAGCCCTGGGGGTGGAGAGGCCGGGCAGGGAAATGGCCAGAACCAGATCTGTGGCTGCTCTTCCAGTCACATCTGTGCACAACTGTTAAGGACATCAGGGCCTGGGTTCAGTAACCCCTGTGCTGCTGAAGTCATAGGTGACCCTCGGAGGAGTCCCATCCCCCTCACACCTCCTGCATTTCAACTCATGTTCTGATGTCAGATCTCCTTGGCCAGGGATGAACTCCTCACTCTCCAAAGGGGAAAACGTCCTGAAAAATGTGGGTCCCACTGCCCAGGCAACTTCTGCCTAATACAAGGGGAGTGCCCTGACCATAGTACAAGGCCTTCCTGTGCCTGGCACGCACCCGCATGGGGCAGGAATCAGGGGCTTGTGCTTCAAGGCCTGGTGTGGACTCTCCTGCACTCAGGGGCCTCCCTGCTGGGCCCGGTGTCCCTACAGCTGCCCCCAGAGCCCCATCAATATTCTCTGTGTTATCCTTACAACTTTTCATAAATGTATAATTATTCCAGGATGCAAAGTCTATTAAACACAAAGATGCAGTGGCTGGCTTACCACTGCTTTTACATTAGATCAGCATGTCTCTAGGTTATCAGGACATACATCTTCAGTCTGGAGACACCTGCAGCCTCCTCCCTCCCCACCCCAACACTCTGCTCCATGTCCTCACTGGGCCATCCCACTCTTCCATGTAACCTAAAGTGTATGTGCATATGTGCACAGACACACAAAGGTGTGCACACACACACGATTATACACACACACGGATTGTGTCTTGACCTCCTGGTGACTGCACAGTGGAGATTCCTGTAGACTCACATTTTGGACATGAGGAAGCTGTGTTTTCTTGGGTTCCTGATAAATGCATTCGATATCCCCATGTCCCCAAACATCCGGCTGAAGTTGTGAAAGTTGAGAGGCCTCCAGGAACACAGCCTGCAATGATCACCTGACCTGGGGAGTGGAGGGAAAGGTTGCCTTGCCGAAATAGGTTGCATTTGATTATAGAAGCTAGAATGACAGATGATATCAACTTAAAATATCCCCTAACCAATTTCGGCTAAGTCATCATAACTTTTGCCAAAAACCCAAGGAGCGAGTATAGGCAATAAAAAGTATTTCTGCTCAGCTTAAACTCATTTTCCACTTACGAGTATTCTAGCCTGAGATTCTACTTCTCATATCTGCCCCTGATTAAATAAAGTCTTTCTTTTAGCATTCTTGATTTTTCTTTGAAAGCTGTTTTCTCAATAAAGAATAGCTGTGTTTACCTAAAGTGACATTTTTTGTAGCTTGGTCCTTAAACTGGACATATGTCTGGTAGTATTAAGAACCAAGTAAATATTGGCATGTTCTGATTTCTGCAGAAATAGAATTAAAAGCCATATCACGCATAACCCAGGAAAAGACACAAGCTAGTGAAGTCCTCAGCCTCTCTATCAATCCACCATCAACAGCCTCCACTATCAAAACCTCCACTATCAATAACCTCCACTATCAGTCTGTCTCGGCTCTTTCTGGAAAAGAAAATCAGGAATGTATTCAAGAATAGTTTTCTTGGCCAAGAGAAGGTGATGGAAGCCCCTCCACTTCCTCCCTCCCCTGATACAGGGAGGGTCAGGGTCTGGGTGTCAGATCACAGGCTCATTGGCAAGCGGGAGGGAAATGTCTTAGATTTGGGATGTCAGCGTCAGGGGTGGGCAGCCCAGCAGAGGTAGGCAGGATTGGTGTCATGGCAGAGAAAATGTGTTTGTTCTCTTCTCACACACCCAGATCATGGAGAAAGGGACAAAAGAAAAGAGAGAGGCAAATTAATAATGAAAGACTCACTGAATAGATGGGAGTGGGAAATCAGCTCTGGTGAGGGTCCTTGGCATTTTCCGTCTGGGTCTGGTCCGTGGAGACACCTGCAGCCTCCTCCCTCCCCTCCCCTTGAAAAGGGGACCGTGTTCAGAATTGCATATCAGATAAGGTGGGAGAGTGATCGCTGCTGCTGGACCAAAGCCACACGTGGCTTCATTGTCCTCATCTCCCTGGTGGCCTCCTACAGCCAGACGGGAGGTCTCTGCTCCTCCTTTCTTGGGATTCCCCAGGCTGCTGATCAGCCAGCGTCCTTGCCTCAAGTCTCACTCCACAACCACTGTGGCTACCAGCTCAGCTCTGGACCCTCAGAGCTTCCACACCACAGGGTGTGATGGGACCCTCAGGGCTGCTGGCCCGGCCACCCATGGGCCCCTGACCCAAAGGGCCATTGACCCAGGTTCCCAGGACCCTCAGGACTGCCTGAATGCCAGACTCCAGTGGGGTTGGGAGAGGCCATTTCCATCTGGTAACACTAGAGATTAACAGAGCTGCCCTTCCCTGGCATTTTTCCAGCACCCGCAAGAGCCTGGGGAGGGAGCAGAGAGCTAGTCTCCCATCTGCAGTGCCACAACCCCAAAATCGAATACTTTCTTTTTTATTATGGCCAAAAACTCATTTGGCAGCAAAACCTGTTCTGATCTGATGTGGAGCCATTTGCAATCTTTACTTATTCCTCTTAGTGTGAATATTCATGCATTTCTCAGCAGAAATATTAATGCATGTGCTTATGAGGTGCTGCCTGGATTCTGCTGGAGGTGTTGTGTAATTTACAGACCCTGGAGCTTTGTGCTCTTCCCATCTGGGCTGGGCAGTCTGACACACTCACCTCACACCTCACGCGAGGCAAACCCTCCATAGAGGCCCGATGGACGGTCAATGTCTTAAGCGAGCTGTGCATAAGCAATACAAAAAGTTGCCTTACATTTTCTAGTAAGAGGATATTTTTTCAAAGTTAACCTAAAATGAAGTTTGAACAAGGTACAGCATTCAGGACCAAAAATATGACTGCGTTTTAGAGGGGAAAAAAAAGATCTTTGCAAAATTGAAGGGTTCTTGGATGGATTTTGCAACCCACTGCAACCCTCTGATTGGCCTCCTGGGCTCCAACGATTTGCATACCTCACCCGTTGTGTGGGAAACGTGGGGTCTTTGGTGGCAAGAAGCAAACTGTGTATAATTAATTGAGGCCTATCAGAGGAGCAAAGACCAGGCAGCGGAGAAACAGCTCGAGGGAAGGAGATTGATACTGTGTTTCCAGCAGCAATTTGCTAGAGAAAAATTACTGAATTATGTAGAAGCAACCTACAACTCAAACCCTGGTTACCAGCTTTACTCTGGGTAAACATAAACCACAGTTTCCACATCTTTTCAAAATCACTTCTTTGACTTACAGCTTTCAGTTTGACACAAGTTTTTCATCACACAGACACATTTTGTTTATGAAAAAAGAAGAATGCCAAACAACTAGCGGCCCTGAATACTGAATCTCAGCTTCCTCACCAGAGGAAGGTGAGAGGCGGATGCAGGAGAGACCTCCCATTCCAAGGGTGTGAGAAGTCCTGGGCACTGCACTTGGAGTTTTGGGGGTGAAGGCCAGAGCACATGGAATTCCAAACGCCTGGTGGTAAGATTCATAATCTGTTTTCGATGAAAAGATGCATCTTTTCAGAAAACCTAGCTCTCCACCAGGAGATGTGCAGCAGCTCAGACAAGCCGTGAACACACCAGCTGGACTGGAAACTCCGCATCTGCATCCGATGCTGCAAGCTTCAAGGCCAGGGACATGCATTCTCAGCACCTGCCCAGCAGAAACTGTCCCCTGCCCCAATGTGAGGAGCTCAGTGCCATGGGAAATGTTTGCCCTTCTGCTCACTAGGTTTATTTTTTTGTGTGGAGGGGTGCTCTTTTTCCATCTCTTGATGGTGCAAGGGGACTTGTATCAATTTTGGGCATATGAAAGTCCTAACAATGTTTTTGAGAGGCTCACTGAAACTTGGATTTAAGTGAAATACCATATAAGAAAACCAACTTTGCCATAAGCTATTTGATATAAACAAGAGTTTAAAAGCACTAAACTCAACATAAAAACCCAAACACTCGTAATGGTATGAACTGAAGCTGAAATGTGGCTTCCATGCTTAGGAAGCCACAGCGGAGGGTCACTTGAGGTGGGGAGTTCAAGACTGGTCTCTGGGCAACACAGGGACATCAAACCCAGTCGAGAGTGAAAATATTTTCTTATCTCCCTGATGATGACAGTTCAGTGGGGGTTTCTACTGAAATGCTTTTGAAGATGTGTTAAGCCAACACCCTCTCCTTGCCCTTCCTCTCTGCTCTGGCTGTACCCACAGAGCCCTCCCTGTTCTTGTGGGTTCTGCTCCATGTACTTGACTGCCTCCTGAAGAAACTTTGAGCAGCCCAACACAGCTGCCTTCTCTGAGACGACAGTGGGCACTGGGTCTTGACCTCAGGCAGCAGGGGAGGGGTGGGCATCTCTGGCACTACAGCAGCTGGAGAGCATTCACTGGGACAAGAGAGTGTGGGACCCATGCAGCACACAGGGAGGAGCCTGGTTCTGCAGGAGCCCAGGTGTGGGACAGAGAGGTGGGGGCAGCATTTGGAGAAAAAGACTGCACTGCTGTGTGGACAGCCCCTCATACACAGAGAGCTGCACAAGTGTGCTTTGTGTACACGGAAATTGGGAGCCATGGGAGGTGTTAGAGCAGAGGAGTGCTCAGACCCGCTATGCATTAGCATCCTTGATCTGCTTTCTTGCAGTTTGCTCACTGGATTTGGTTGGAGAGGGAGATAGGAATGGAAGTTTCTGGAACAGCACAAGTGAGGTATAATGGGAGTCTAAGTGGGGAGTATTGGCAAGGAGAGGAATGGAACATAAGAGGCAGCCTGGGTGGTCTCAGTCAGGAGATTTTGCCCCTTCCCTGCTGCCTGCACAGGGGAGCTCTGTGCCTTTGAATATGGAGCATCCTCAAGCCTTGGGGGATGCATAGGAAGGAGCTGCCCAGAATGAACTCGAGGCAGAAGGCTGCACCTGGGTTCAGAGCCCTCCAGGGAGCGGCAATTGCTCAGTAGAGAATGGCCACCATGCCCCCAGGTCCCTCGGATTCCTGCTTCTCAAGCCAGGCCCTGGAGGAACTGCACGGGTGGGGGCTGGGAGTCCGCCTAGTGCTCCTGTGTGTTGTTGGCCAGCACCTGTGAGGGCTTCCCCACCACCTTGGGGCCGACACCTGCTGTGGTTTGAATGTTTGTGGTGCTCCCAGATTTGTGTTGAAACTTCATCCTCAATGCAAGAGTATCGAGAGCTAGGATCTCTAGGAGGTGAGCAGGCCCCGCCCTCACATGTGGGATCAGGCCCTTTATAAAAGGATTTGAGGGAGTGAGTCCACATCTTTCCGGTCCTTCACTGTGATGAGAACACAACAACAAGGCCATGTTGGAAGCTGAAATCAGCGCTTCCAAACCCTGACTCTTCAGGTACCTCTAACTAGACTTCACAGCTTCCAGACCTGTGAGAAATAAACTTCTAGTCCTTATAAATTACTCGGTCTGAAGTATTTTGTTACAGAAGCACGTACAGACTAAGACGATATCTTTTAACACTTTACCCCACAGAGTCCCCCAAACTGGTTGAGGCTAAATTTCTTACTGACCCAGCTGGACAGAGATTTATAGGAAACTAGGTAATCCCAAGAAGACAAGACTGGGTGTGGTGGCTCATGCCTCTAATCCCAGTACTTTGGGAAGCCAAGGAGGCCAGATTGCCTGAGTTCAGGAGTTTGAGACCAGCCTGGGTGATGTGGTGAAACCTCATCTCTACTAAAAATACAAAATAGCCAGGCCTGTAACCTCAGTACTTGGGAGGGTGAGGCACGAGAATCACTTGAATCCGGGAGGCAGAGGTTGCAGTGAGTTGAGATTGTGCCATTGCACTCCAGCCTGGGTGACAGAATGAGACTCTGTCTCAAAAAAAAACCCAAAAAAGCCCCCCACAAATGATGTTTATTTAGGGTCTCCATATGACACAACCCCACAAGTAGCATTCATGTTGATTGGGTGTGGTGCAATGCCCATTCTGTGCAACCTCCCTGGACAGGCTTCACTCATATGCATTCATAAGACTATAAGAATTTGCATAACTCTGAGTTTTCAGACATAATTATCTTATTCTGTGAATATATTAGAGGAGATATGCAGGAAATTAAACACACAAATCCTCTCCTGATGCATAATGCTCAAGCCTACACTTGCCTTTGAAAAATATTTTTGTTTTTTTTAAAAATTCTTGTTACAAGCTATCTGGAGCCATTAAACATTCTAAGTTAGATATTATGACCACCAGGCAATGTCACACCATAGCCATCTTCCCCTCAGCCCTGGAAGCATCCTGTGTAACTGTGTCCTTACCACTCCAGCCACAGTCATTCCAAGACTCGTGTATTTCGAAGGCGTGTGTGTTCTACTTTCTTCTTCGTGTTTCAAAAGAAACCTCTGCAGGTGTCATCCTCTGTTGGATTTACTTAACAAAGCCATCGTCTCGAAAACAAACCAAACCACACCACAGCCCCTGACCCAGGCCAATGGTGTGCTCACCCCACGGACTCCAGATAAAAAGCTCTTATGCTCAGAAGTGGCTTTGATTTTCAGTCTCAGCACAGGAGCCCACAATGGGAGGCCTTCGGCTCTCTGCTCCACCTGCTCTAATGAACCTGATTTTTAAATTTTGATGTGTGAGGAAAATTGCTGATGGTATAACTTAGTTACAAAAGCTAGGGTTCGTTCCATTGATTGCAATTGCTTAAAGGGAAAATCAACTCTTACCTCTGTTTGAAACCATGCTGTGGTCGGCCTGTGGAAGGGGGCTCTGGACGAAGACGTTCTTTCTCTTTCCCTTTTCTGATGCATTCACAGTCCCTGGGGAGTACCTCCCACAGGCCCTCCTCCGGTTCTCCCAGATAGATAGAATGTGAACCTCTCCCCCGGTTCCTGGAGTGGAGGGGGCAAAGCCTGAAGGTCCACATCCCAGCACAGCTGGAGTCCAGCAAGAGATCTTGGCCAGTGGGGACTCCTGACCCCACCTTCAGGGCTGAGTGACCTGGGTGCTCAGAGCACCCCCAGGTGGCCCCTGCCTGCCCTTGGGGGGTAAGTTTGACTGGTTCCCACGTGGATCTAAAAAGGGAAGAGGCCTGTTGTCTGAAAGCCTGGTCAATGTTCCCGAAGCCTCAGGCAAAAGATGGACGGCCAGAACTCACCCCCTGGGAATTCTACCCTGGATTCTCGGAGATCCCAGGAAAGCCTTTTCACCTCTTCATGTCTCTACCCTGACCAGTCGGCATGGAGAAAAATGCCATGATTCACAAGAAGAAGGCGCCAGTGGCCAGTCCCCGCTTGGCCAGCCCCATGCCACACCTGAGAGCTCTGTGCCCACCCCCACCCTTGTCTTTGAGTATTTCCAGGCCCATCTTGGTCCTCAGGGATTTTCAGGATCCTACAAGATGCCGAGGTTTGACGGCTGCACAGTCAGTCTTCAAGAGGCACAGGCTGGGCCAGTGCAGGAGGGGTGGTCACCGTGAACCACCGACTCGCAGGGGTCTCGCCCGCAGCCTGGCAGGGTCTCCCGCCCCTCTGTGACACACACTTTTCCATCAGCTCTTCCTCATACACCCACTCAGGGGGCACCTGCCTGTGCCCGGCATTTCCTTGGGTTGACCAGCACCTCGTCTTGCCCTCCGCGGGGTCCCCATGCCTAGCAAGATGCCTGAGCAACTGTGGCTGTCCCAGAGTCCCGCTGAGCAAACAGAACAGGGGTTTGATTGCAGCTTCTGCTATACCCATCGGATTTCCCAGGGCCTTACACCCCAGCACCGAGGGGTCCTGTCTTTAATAGGATGCCCTCAGGTGACCCCCCAGTGGACTTCATTTCCCTTGAGTAATCAATCCTGGAGCCCCAAATGTGAGACCAGTGAAGTTCTGTGTTTTGAGTAAAGGTTAAACAGCAGAAGCACAGAGGTTTCTTTTGAATGTCAGATTTTTTTAAGCATCGAGAGCTATGGTAGTCATGAGTGTGGCTTCTCAAAGAATTTCCCAATTCCAGAGGCTTCTGTGCCGTCAAAAGGTGCACCTGGGAGCCAGGTCACAGATGTTTCCTCTAAAGGAGAGAAGGAGGACCTCAGCTGTGGCCTGAGCAGGGGTCTCTGCTCCTCAGAACCCTCACCAGGCTGGCAGCCGCCCCATGCCCACTTCCTACCCCCAGTCCATTACAGTAGTCCCTGGGGAAGATCATAAAATCTGGTGGTTCAAGAAGCTCTTTGGGGAGTCTGATAGACAACCAGAGTTTAGACCTGCAGACTCCAGGGAAAGAAAACTCCCTCCACTCCCAGAGAAATGGTTCTGGCTGGGACAAGCCAGGAAGCAGGAGAAGGCAGAGGTGAGAGGTCAAACCCGAAGGTCTTGGGTGCTGCTCCAAGTTCTAACTCTTGGGGGTGGAGGGCATTGGTGCAGAAGAGCCAGGTCATTTCCAGGGCCGGCCCTCCCCTTCTCATGTGCCAGCCTGGGACACAGCAAGCTCCTTAGAGAGGCTCCTGGAATAACAAGGCACCATGGAGCATCAGCTGGGAAAGGTTTCCAGACAGAAGTATGGAGTTAGAAAAGTCTCCATTTCCAACCTCCCACACCCTGGTGGAAGCAACTCAGGAGTTCCTACTCCTGAGAACTGGCTGCGGTGGGGAGCAGGAAGAGGGGCTGACGCCAGGATGGACGGGGCAGCTGTGACTAAGCCAGGGGCACGGGCAGCACTGGGAGAGAGAGATGAGTGTGGGGAACAGGGACCCACCGGAACTCCGCTGAGGCTGCAAAATTATTCTAAGTCTGGCCCGGTACACACAGGTGTGCCTCCTAGCAGAGAGCAGAGGTGGGGTCTCACCTGTGGGCCCTGAAACGGGGCTGATTCCGACTCTGTAGGCCAGGCAGGTGCTCTCCTACCAAGCTCCCAGGAGGAGCTAAGGGGGCCAGGGCAGAAACAGGGAGCCCTGGCCTGGGAGGTGAGCTGGCTGTGTCAGGAGCCTGGATGTCTGTGAGGGACGTTGGCACAGTGCTCCGGCAGCAACCTCTGGTTCTTAGCAATCCTCCCTAACAATTTCAAGAACTGTTTTTTGGGAAAAGTTTAGTTTACCATGTTCATTCACTCATTCATTCATTTATTTTGAGACAGTTTCGCTGTTGTTACCCAGACTGGAGTGCAATGGCATAATCTCGGCTCACCACAACCTCCGCCTCCTGGGTTCAGACAATTCTCCTGCCTCAGCCTCCCGAGTAGCTGGGATTACAGGCATGCACCACCATGCCCAGCTAATTTTTGTATTTTTAGTAGAGACGGGGTTTCACCTCGTTGACCGGGATGGTCTCGATCTCTTGACCTCATGATCCAC
>CAUYOR010178235.1:0-32068 GCA_963573925.1 Callimico goeldii | reverse complement strand
CATGCCCAGCTAACTTTTTGTATTTTGAGTAGAGACGGGGTTTCACCATGTTGACCAGCCTGGTCTCGATCTCTTGACCTCGTGATCCACCCGCCTCGGCCTCCCAAAGTGCTGGGATTACAGGCTTGAGCCACCGCGCCCAGCCAATGTGGAGATTTATAACCTGGGCTTTGGAAACAGACAACCTAGGTTCAAGCCCTTGTTCAAATACTATCTAGGCAGACTTTGGCAACTTACTGAATCAAACTAAACCTTATCATCCTCATTTGTAAAATGATAACAATAGATTCTACTAGATAGGGTTGAATGATAATCAGATAACATAATGCATGAACGGTGCTTAGGCTAACTAATACTCAGAAATAAATATAGCATCATTATTGGAATCAGGAAGGTCCATGATAGGAAATCATAATTGCCAAATTTCTCCATTACATCACTGGTTCTCCACAGTTTTTCATTTAAGATCTAAAGTGTTCTGTTCAAATGCAGTCATGTTCAGAAACCTGGGGTATAGAGAAAACAGTGGAGTGCGCTGGTTGGAAAAGAGAAAGGATGTGGAACCCTGGTTCCTTTGGCTGCCCCTAGCACACCCTCCCATCTCCATGGTGGGCCCTGGAGCAACTCTATAGAATTCCTGGCATTCAACTTAAAAGCTAAGCGACTAAAGATTATGCTTATAATTGCATTGTAAGCTGAGATGATTTGGTTATTTGAATGTACTGTCTGTATTCTCGCATATACACAAATTACATCAAAATATTTGATGGTTCTATTTTATATTTTGAACATTGAAAGCCTAGGCCAATACGTTCATCTACTTACCTTTGTAATTAAGAAATATGTCATAGTAATTCAGCATTATGTATTCAGTCATATAACAATGTGTATTAAGCATTATTTTATGATTGAATATATATCAGGCCTGTAGGTTCCTGGCTTGCACAGTAACTCAGAAACATTCTAAGTTCCTTTCAGCAGGGACCATGTTTACCTTTTTCACTACTGTATCCACAGAGTTTAGCATGTGCCTAGCATATAACACACATGCCATAAACAATTGCAGTACTGAAAATTTTAGGCAAATGGATGGTTGCCCTTTAACTTTAGAAGATTAACAGAGTTCTCATGGATTTGAGAATTGTTGTTTTCTATTGAGGACATGAGCCTCCAGGTGGGTTTTAGCTGTGATATGTAAAACCTGAGTTGCCTTGTCTCCTGGGACAGAGTCTTTTTGGGATATTAATGGAGTTTCTAAAGTGACTCAGCCCCTCCATTGGCTTGAAATATTTCATTAGGGCAGAAATAAAAGCAGAGGGGTTAATCCGCACTTAATAGATCTGTAATTATTGCCCGAGATCCGGGGCCTATCGATGGACGTCCAGGAATCCATGGATAGCCCTCCAGCAAGTATCAAAAAGAAGGAACTCTTCATGGACCTGGTTGATAGGCTGAGTGTATTGACCAGTGTACTCTGAGTACTCAGAAATGCCAGTAGTCAAAACCATTTTCAACAAATCTTTCTTTGCTTCAAGCCATGTGTCTCAGTGTCATTTCCATACTCCCTAATATTCCAGCGGTAAAAGACTGTTAAATCTTTCTCAACAGGGTGTGGGCGTTCCTTTCCTTTTTTTTCTTTTCTTTCTTTTTTGAAACTGAGTCTTGCTCTGTCACCCAGGCTGAAGTGCAGTGGCACTATCTCAGCTCACTGCAACTTCTGCCTCCTGGGTTCAAGCGATTCTCCTGCCTTATCCTCCTGAGTAGTTGGGATTACAGGCTCCCACCACTACACCTGGCTAATTTTTATATTTTTAGTAGAGACAGGGCTTCACCATATTAGCCAGGCTGGTCTCAAACTCCTGACCTCAAGTGTTCAGCCTGCCTCGGCATCCCAGAGTGCTGGGATTACAGGCATGAGTCACCATGCCTGACCCCTTTTCTTTCTAAAACATGAACAGCTCTTTCCTCTAGAGACAAAATGAAAGAACATGTGTATCATCTTTTTCAAACAAATAAGCTGGCAAAGGGTATCACTCTCATCCTTAATACTGTTAGATATTAAATGCTTGGTATGCACTTAACACCGTGTATGCATTAGTTTACAAGCACCCAATTTTATCGATTAGGGCAAATGACAAGACCACATAAGTAGTATTAGAGCTGGAACTAGAATCCACCTGTTTATGTTCGTCGGGCTTCAGGCAGGAAATAGCTGGCACACTCAGAGTGACTGAGGGTAGTTTTTTGAAGGGGCAAATTGAAAAGAGGTGAACAGAGTTTAAGTAAAAAAGAAAAAGCAAGGAAGAAACAGAAAGAGAAAGAAGAAAAGAAGGAAGGAAAGAAAAAGAAAGAGAAGTTGTATGGATGGAGAAGGTCACTTCATAGCACCTGTGGCCTTCGCTAGAGGAACATAGCCAACTTAAAGACCCATCAGGAGGGACTAAGGGAATAAATACGCTGACCTCAGTCTCCTCTCAACCTCTAATTTCCTGGCAGTACTTCTTATTGTTAGCACCTCCCATTAGGATGCCTCAGAGAAAGGGAGCTCATTGATGGGGTCCATTAGTTCAGCCTGCTGGAACACAAAGCAGGAAAGTGGCTCTAGAGGAACAAACAAAGGCTCTCCAGCACAATGTCTGCCTAACAGGGAGCATGCTTAACCATATATATTCCATCTCTTAAATAATTCCATTTATCCCTCATTCAAAAAACAATCAGTGCTTGGCCACTCTGTGCCGGGCACTTTGCCTTGGGCTGATCGTGACCTTGAAGAGCTTAGACTCATGGTCTTCAGAAAATATGACTTGAACATTTTTTTTACCTGCTATTTTTAACTACCATTTTCTCTCCTTTTATCTCCCAAGCATGGCTACATTTCTACTCAAATACCCTAATTTTTCTCAATCTTGTTCCACTATATTCCTTAGCTCTTCTTGCATCCACAAACTTTTCCCTATACTTTCAGCTTCGGTGTAGAATTTTTAAAATACAATTATGTTTTACTGTTATACAGATGAGTGCTTGCTCTGTTCCCCAGGCTGGTCTTGAACTCCCAGCCTTGCCCCTTTATTCTCCAGGACTGCAGGCCTGAGCCATGGCACCTCCCAGCTTCAGTGTAGAATTCTTTCAGCCAGACTTGAACCCTATGAGGAAAGCTAATGATCTAATAAATGTTCATATTCAAGTGATATTAATATTATTTTATCTCAGTATTTGAAAAAAAAAGAGAGACAGTGTTGGAGAAAACAACTTTCTCTTACAAGGGAAATAAAAGATAAGAGGCCTAGAAAGTTCTGCCCTGACTCTATATACCTGCTTACATCAGAATAAATTGCATTTTACCCATGCTAGGAGCTGTGCTCAGTCAGAGAAAGGAAGGCACCATTAAAGATTTCAAGGTTGTTCCATAAGTGAATTGAATGTAAGTGCTCTCACTGCTATAACTTGAAAGCGCTGAAATTGTTTCTGAAGCCAAATGGAAGAGGCTTGACTAACTCTCTTGGTCATTTATTAGTATGACCAAAGTAACCTTATCTCTGATTACCTTCTTTCTCCCACTGCCATGGAGAAATCTTCTGGCTCTGGAATTTTCCTCTCAGTGTTTGCTAAATGCTTAGAAAGCTAGGCCTCCCACTGGCCAGCAGGCAGGCCTGAAAGGACCCCTTTTGAGAGGCCAGATGTTTAGAAATGGAAGCTATAAGGGAAAGGAACTGTTGAATTTACCAGGTGTGTCCACCCAAAGGGGAGAGAAGCAGCTTTTCCATTCCAAGAAAAAAATTTCTTTTGAAGTTGTCTGAAGGCCATTGCTCAACTGAAAGATCACAGTTGAAGCTCTGACCATATTAGAAATTAGCATTGCTAATGAAGTTTTCAGAGAATCACAGATTATTTTAATCTACTTAACCTTCTCCATAAATACTTGACTTGGAAAACATTGAAGTTCTATTTTTAATAATCTAATAATGGATAAGTGTCATTTTAAAGGCGGTAGCAACAATGTGAATATTATTTTTCAAACAAGAACCATCAAATAATGTCATTTTGCTTTATTTTTGTCAGTTCCAATTCTGTGATACAGAGTGGTAGCCGACTGTCTGTACTGTCTGATAAATTGAAAGGTTAGGGCAGTCTAAGTGGCTAGCTGACAAGATTATTTCTCTAATGACAAATATATGGGCAAGTATCCAAAAATCAACTGTTCTACATGGGCCTAGGTGAACGAAACCCTGAGAACACAAGCTTCTAAAAAAACAACAAAAAACTGATCAGTATGGTTTACAAAAGGAGCTTTCCACTATCTTTGACATAGATCCCAATTAAATCAATATAATGCTGAAATTTGCAACCCTTCCAGAACGTTCTTTGAATGAAGAGGTTAAAAATAATCTGTATCTGCTGTTATGAATGAATCAATTGCCCTTGTTCATCTGTTCTGCTTTTCAAGACTAAACTCCTTTGAAAAAATTAGGTTTCTTTACAACCATCTCAAACCTAAATTTTTCTCATGTTGATTCACTTATTTCATCATTCATTGATTTATCCACCAAATATTTATTGAACGCTTCCTATGTGTTAGCTACTGTCTGAAATACCGAAGATATGATATTAAGCAAAACAAACAAGTTTCCTGCTTTTGTGGACGTCTTAGTAAATGAAGATAGTCAATAATAAATGAACAAATAAGAAGGTATCAGGCAATAAAAGTGCAAAAATTTAAAAAGGAGTGACTGGAGAAAGTGAAAGATGTTTTTAAGTTAGGTGGGTGGGGAAGAAAGACCCTCTAAGGAACAGAAAGTAGAACTAACAATTGAGTGACAAAGGAATAGAGGGCAGGAAAAATCTGAGGAAAGAATGTTCCAGGCAAAGGAATAGCTAGTGCAAAGGCATAGAAGGTGGATGTGGCTGAAGAGTAGGGAAGGAGAGGGTTGGAATGAAATAAAACAAAAAGATGAGAAGTAGATTGCATGACGCTTTAAAGGCATGGGAAAGGGTTTGGGTTTTACTTACCGTAAGCCTATTGGACAACTATTGAAATCTCAGATTTGTGATATAATCTAATTTATGCTTTAAATGGCTCAACATGGGTAATAGAGATTTCTAGGGGGAAGAGTGAAAGCAGCAAGACCTAGAGTGAGCCTGTTGCCGTGGTCCACAAAAGAGATGACGGAAGGGTGGTTGTAGGGGAGACAGAGAATGTTAATGCTCTGTCTGGAAAAAATATGAAGCACGCAGAGCTAACCCAACCAGCAGATTAGAATCTGCCTATTAGCCTTAGAACCTTATCTAGTAAAAGTTGATGCAGAAAGCACTTTAGAGATAATGCATTAGAAATCCTTCATTTTAAACATGGAAAAACAGAGATGCAGACAAATTTTGGGACACGCCCAGGGCCACAAAACAAACTGCTACCAAACCCAAGACTAAGCCTCATACCTCCTATCTTCCCAAGTGTTAAACAGTGTGCCCAAGGCCATACAGAACCCAGTAGGGCCTGAGTGTGGATCTCATGGGCTTGGTACACCCTGTTCTACATCAGCCACTTCCAATCTCTGGTACAAATCTGCTTAATGGGGACAGCTAAGAAGTTACTGCAGGGTCCATGCATCCAAATGTGTATTCATCATCCCCTGTACACTGAATAAATAAAACTATAAGCGCCATCATGTGGCATCCAAAGCAGAGTGGTTAACAGCTTAGACAATGGCATACAATTAGGCTCAAATCTTAGCTTTAGTAGGTATTGACTGTATACTTTCAGTTACTTCACTCTTTGAGTTGTCGTTTTTTCACCTGTACTCTGAATAAAAATTGTAACTCATAGTTTTGTAGGCTTAAATAAGATGATGTACCAAAAACACCCACTTAGAATAGTACCTGGCACAGAGTAAATATTCACAAAATGTTCACTATTATTCTGTAGAAGACAGAATTTTTTCCTTTTACTTGCAATGGGGCTCTTAAGATCTCACTGGCTTCCCTGAAGAAACAATTAGGTATGGTTCTACCCTACAGGTGCATTGCTGGAAACTGCCACCTCTTCAATCATATTCTAACTGCCCCTTATCAGCCACCTGGAGGAACTGTGGCCTTCAGCACAGGGACACTATTCTTTCAGTCAGTCCCTCATTTATTTATTCTGTAAATGTTTACTGAGTGCTCACTTAAATGCCTGGTGATTCTAAGACTTTTTCCCCTGGCTTCAGATGTGTTCACTTGCTTAATTTGCTCCCCTTAGTAACGTCTCTCTTTGAAGTGCAGTGATTTGTCAATAAGCAGGTGAGGAGTGGCCACAGCGGAGTAGGGAGGAAAAGGTTCCTATGAGAATTTCAAAGGGGTCACGAGGCGTATAGAGTTTGAAGAATTGGTAAGCACCCCGAAAGCGCAGGTGTCGGGAAACAAGCCGATCAAAGGAGACAGCGGAGAAAGGGAGCTGGACTCAGCCCGGTTTGCAGGTGTGTAGTGTAGGTGAAAGCACTGCCTTGCCCATTGTTCATTTCTTCCCACTCACAGCTCTATGAGGCATTAGTGTGGCCATTTTAGAGAGGGCAAACTAAGGCTCAGACCCAGGTCACACGACTAGTAAGTGGGGGACCAGAACTAGAACCCAAGTTGCCTGACTCCTCATTGTGATTATTTGGTTTGTTTGATCCCCCAACCTCCCCCCACCCACCAAGTTGTTACTGTGTGTATAAGAAAAGAAGAAAGGGAGTAAGACAGAGATGATGGTGGTGGCTATGTTATGGTAGTGATAGTGTGTGTGTGTGTGTGTGTGTGTGTGTGTGTGTGTGTGTGTGCGCGCGCGCGTGCATGTGCATACATGAGAGAGAGAGAAAGAAGGGGGAGAGAGAGATACAAAGAGACAGAAATAGTAAGGAAGAGAAAGACAGAGAAAGGAACCTCAAAAAAGACTTCAGATAGATTCCAAATTAACAAATTAATACCTATAAAAAATGTGGCCAGCCTGTGTGCATTTCAGCTGAATAATCACCGACTGTACAAAAGATAAAGCAGAGACATCCCAGCCAACCTAACAACATTCCTGCACTGAGTGGAGACCTGAAGTAGGGGGCGGGAGGGAGAGGTAGACAGGTTTCTTCTCCTTGTGCTGTGGTATCTGCCTTGGGGAGAGATTGTCCTCAGGATGCCATGTCACCTGTGGCAGCCTCTCCAGGAGTTTGCTACAAATGCCCCCAACACATACTGCCTCAGGGTGCCATGATTTAAGCCCTTCGAAGTAGTTGAGTTCAACTCCTTCCTACAGAGATTTATTTGCAGAAAAAAGCAGATCCAGATCGCACTTAAGGCACTGAAACCATTTTAATTTTGAGATTTTCTGGGAGATGGCTTTAAGTAACACTCCTGTGAGGAGTGAGCATCCAAGTTGTAGTCTGTCCCTTCTACAGCTGCCAGAGCCTAAAAAGCCTGTCTTCCAGTACATCACCTTAATGATTATTTATGGGCACTGTATGAATTTCCCAAATGGGGATTATGCATAACAGCCATGCATTTACATAAAAATGAAGTCAATTTTTTTAACAAACATATCAATGTTTACTTAATCTATGCAAATCTATTCATAAGATTTTATAAAACCACCACTTTTCCCCATACCCCTAACACACAAAATCCTGGCTTTCAAAAAATCTCCTAGTTTGTTTTTAAGCACTGTGCTTGCGGGAGGAGGGGGCTGGCAGAGTAAAGGGGAGATGGTGCCTCTGTTGGTGATGCAGCCTGCTAGTGCAAAGCAGTTCTGCACTTCCAGTTGTGAGCCAAGAGCCAAGTGTGGGAGCTCACCATGGTGGCAGCCACCTCCCCACCAAGCAGGCAGCATTCACCAGAGGGGAGTATCAGGTTCCTGTACTCAGCTGTGGGTTGTCACCGTCTAATAATATGACCGTTTTGCCATCTCTCTGCAAATGAGGCTGAAGCTGCTATCTGATTGGTATAACATCTCACTTTCCCTCTGCATTGATTTTCTTCTTCTCCTCCTTTGCTTCATAAAAAGAGGGACAAGTGGCTGGTGCTGTGGACAGAGAAGCTTTATTTTTAGTATGAGACAACCTCTATTTTCTTTCAGGAGAGGGAAGTTGGATTATCAATTCTTTTGTAAATGTGTATGGTGATATTTGCTCCGGTAAGTTTATAGCTATCTTGATTTACAGCTGGCTGTGGGGATATGTGTGTGCTTGTATGTGTCTCCACAGGCACATTGGGATTCTACACTTTTCTTTCCAAATATCATTTTTGAAATCTTTAGTGATAATATCTATTTTTCTTGACTTTGCTTTCTTGTAATTTGTATGTTTAAACTAAAGAGGCTGTGTTGATGGTGAAATGCTTACCTTAGCTGTTTAAGTGTGTGCTGGGTTTCTTTAAACTAAGCAAACTTACGTTTGCTTTATAAAAATGTAATGTCATTCTACCCTACCCCCTTCTTGGAGTGTTTAATATCCTAAGTACATTGTGCTGCAACCTGCTTACCATGTTAATTAAAGTTTCTTCATCAGTGTCAGGGTGAGAATTACTTAAACTCCATATGCAGCTATGGAGTATTATATGTTGGATTGAAAGGTGCTAGTTTTATGAGGTCTTATCCCAGTATGTAGAATGAGTGAATTTCCCCTATGATTGGATACATGCACTTTTAAAAGACCTGAATTTAGAAAAAGTATTCAGATTGTTAAATGAAGTCCTAGCATGCCATGAAAAGCTGTAATCACAAGTGGCTGTTGCTTCTCTTTCGTCTTTCTTTGCACTGTGTATTTCTGCCACCATCTGTCGGATGCCCAGTCCGGGCTCCTCTGTTTCTATATGTGAAGCTAATCAGGAGAAAAGTTGCCGTTATTAAATTCAACTACTGCAAAATGCCCAGTCACCATTTCTAGAAATGATTTTTAAATGTATTACCTGGTTAACTTCGTTCTTTTTGTTCAGAGAGTAAAAGATGGTCTGAATTCTTTGTTGCTAATTCAGAAGTCTGGGGAAGTCTTTTAATATAATTATTCTAGACAGGGATGAGAAGATGATTAAATAATTGCTTTAATGGAAACAAACTGATGCTTTAATCTTCTCTTTGTTACACAATCAACAAATCTGCAGTCTTTTTCATGGTAAAATGAACTAGAGATTAGATTTGTGATGAAAGTTAAAGGCACCGTGGCATGTGAAGCAAGAGAGGTCTGAATATACATTTTTCAGAGATTTCAAGAGTCAAGTTGGGAATATCATGCAGGCCTAGGGCTTGTAGGCATACATTTTTTTCAAAATAGCAATTTTTCAGATTCTGAAGTAGTCTTAAGGCAGCTCAGAATGCCTGTCTGGGAGTGCACTAACCTTCATATATACTCCTTTTTGGATGTGCCATGACTCACACACCCTGTGTACACTCTAATGAAGCTACTCGTTTTGACATATAGACTGAATTTTGATCAATCTAACTCAGCCTCAAAAATAGACTAATCCCCTGAACCCACTCAAGACTAATCCCTGAACCCACGAATCCCCCGAACCCACTCAGTTATTTATGTATCTTTTGGACATAAAAAGATTACTGGTCCCAATAAGCATGTGCCTAACATCAGCCTTAGACAACATAAACCTTAGCTGGAGCCAAGTATATCTTAGCAGATAATTTGTTGAAAAAAAAAAAAAAAAAAAGAAAACTTTTATCCTTGGGCTGTTGCCAATTACTGCTAACTAAACTCACCAGCAAGGAACATCACCTCTTCCCTTCCCCAAAACACACACATCCAATCCTCCAACGTCCCTTAATATTTTATATAATCATTCTCCTTTCATGGCTGTTAACAGGTTGTATATAAAGTCATTTGCATAGACAGAGCTTATCATCATCTGAAGCTATTCAATAATATAAATTGATGAAATTTGAGGCGGCAGCATGCATTCTGCATGTGAAAGTTATGCCTTTTCCTCCAGTCTGCTAGCAGAAGTGTTAGGGCTCCAAGCATACTCAGGCACACACAGAAAGAACAACAGGGCATCTATATCTTTAAAAGGTCAGGATCCTTAGTTTAAGTTAGAGCCAATGTGCACAGTTTTTACAAGTATCACTTCTGACAGGTCCAAAATGTCATAACTAGATAATCTGTTGTAATCTCTCCCAAGGATTAAAGACCTGTGTCATTTTGGGGAAAACAATAACGGGATTTTTAAATGTTCACAGTGAGCTCCTCTATTCTTTTTAGCATAATGAAGATTGCGAGAGTCCTTTCCATTTAGTAAGTGCATCCTATATGCCTGGCACTGTGCTAAGCATTCTACTTTTCTCCTTTAATTCTGACAAGCACTCTTTGAGACCCATAACATTACCTCCCCATTTTACAGATGAGAAAATAGAGACATAGGACAAGTGTGTAACTTACTTGAGGAAACACAGTCATGGAGATGTGTCTTGGAACCAGGCAGGCTCATTCCAGAGTCCTGCTCTTCCTTCCTCTCATCTGTCATCTGTCATCTGTACAATCTACAACTAACGCCTAGACCGAAATGGCTTTCAGGGACCTACGGTTAAACATCCTATTTTCCCCATTCCTATACAAGGTAGTCTCCTTCTTCTCAGACTATGTCTTCATGACCCCACGCTAATTATGTCTCTGAAATTGAAGAATATGTGCTTTATTTCCACTCAATTTGAGCAGATACAAAGATTTGAGTGTGGCTAAAGTGAGCCTGCCTAGGGTAAAATGTATGCAGCAGTGGCTAAATCAAGGTAGATTTTTTTAATTGATCAAAGTAAATCAATTCCTTTGACCTTCAATCTTTTGGACATAAAATCAAAATAAAGACGCCACAATACCTTAGAAATATCAGTATCTCAAGGTAGCTGATTTGTCATTGGTGCAAAATATAAAAAGCAATTTCAACTGAATTATTTGTGGAGAGCTTTACAAAATTCTCAGCTTCCCTTTACTCCTCCCACCGTAATTTTTTTTTTCCTATGGCTAGCTGGAAAGGGCTGAGGTAGCACTTCAGGTTGAGTATTGCAAAGCGTCTATCTCACCTGGGTAATTTAAAAAGGAACACAGCTGCCAATAAGCATGCTGAGAAATGTGACAAAGTTGAAATTCAGAGTCCCCAGATGCCTTTCTTTACACATGAGCACTAAGCTCCCCATTTTAAATCCACTTGAGCCAATAAAATTCAGAGGAGTCTTACAGGAGGAAAATGCAATGGACATAGAATCAATAAGTTTGAAATTTCTCCTCAAGTGGAGCTTCTGGACTAGAAGCAGGGCATTCCAGTCATAAAGTGGGCCTGTAAAATGCTGCGTTATGAGAGAGGATTATGAGTGATGAAATGTTGCTAGAAGATGGAACCTAGTTCAGAACACCTTTGCTAAATTTAACAAAACTCAGAGGGGGATCTTAAAAAAAAATGCTAGCAAACAAACAAAAACCACCCACTACAAACTGGAAGAACTAAGAGTCAAGTTTTGAAGCAGTTAACACAACATTGACTTCTTGGTGTGATCTGCTGCATCTAATCAGCAACAGCATTTGAGCTACCCTTGGTGTAGGCACCCAGTTAGTTAAAAAGAGTTCAGAATGCAGTACACAATAACATAAATTTCCAAAATGGTAGTCATTTTTGTCAGAGGCAAGCTTGGATAACTCCTCGATTCTTGATTACATCTTTTTCTTGTTATTAAAAAAAAATCATAATTGGGTGGTTTAATCAGAAAGTGTGGTATTAGAGCCAGTACTGATAAAATTCAAATCAATTTGCTTTTTCCAACAGCATTTATGAGAGTTCTAAATATACTAACATCCATCAAATGAAAACTTTTACTTTAAGAAAATACGTTGTGCTCAACCACAGTGTTTATCAAATATAGGCTATCCCTAAAACCTAATCTTATAGACAAGTTTGTAAAGCGTATCATATTCAGTCCCTAGATAGAAAACACTGCTTTCTTCAGAGAGGTGACAGAATTCCAAATCAAAGCACTGGGGATTCTATTCCATCTTGCCTATGTTTCATTCTGCCCTTTCTTTGGCTACAGATGTGTGTACTTAAACATATTGATCATTAAGCACTTAAAAATTATTAAGTATGGAGAAAGCAGCTGGTGTTAACACACAATTAGTCTTGGGCTAATCTTGTATTTTTTGTTAAACATTCTAGGCTGGTGTACAAATAGAGCTGGTGGTCCTGTTACACACTTGTGTAAGAAAATAAATCATTGAATATTTTGAGCCTGAAATCAGCACATTAAGCACTGAATCTTCTAGAAGAGGCTCTTGGTCATTGGTGTGTCTTTAAATGTTTAAAGATTCAGGGTTGGAAAATGGAAACACCTCTGTCTCTCCACTCCGCAGACTAATGGATCTGCATAATTAATATATTTTGCCGTGATCTTTTTTTTTTTTTTTTTAAATACAGATTCTAGCCAAAAGTACTAATGGAAAATTGTTGAGGGGCATCTACAAATGCATTTCACTGTAATTTCTAGAAAGCTAACTCACAACACAGGGCAGTCAGTTTACTGTGGAGCTTTGAGTTGACCAATCTAAGTGGATAATCATGTCGTTATTGTCTTTTGGGGTAAAGGATGTGTTGGGCATAAAAGGTTTCTGCTGGCACTCCCCACAGGACTTACTTAGGCTTGCTTACAGAACATTTATTTAGTTAGTTAGTTATTTCATTACTTATTTATTTTTGAAACTGGGTCTCATTCTGTCGCCCAGGCTGGAGTTCACTAGTATGATCTGAGCCCACTGCAACCTCTGCCTCCCAGGTTTAAGTGATTCTCCTTCCTGAGCCTCCTGAGTAGCTAGAACTATAGGTGTCCACCACCATGCTCAGCTAATTTTTGTACTTTTAGTAGAGACGAGGTTTCACCATGTTGGCCAGGCTGGTCTCGAACCCATGACCTCAGGTGATTATCCTGCCTCGGCTTCCCAAAGTACTGGGATTACAGCCTGAGCCATCATGCCCCATCTTACAGAATCTTTAAATCCTCCCAGCTTACCACACATTGTCTCAATGTAGACTTATTTGCAAAGATATAACAAAGATTTTGAGCTCATTTTATTTCTGGTAAAATATGGCTTTCAGAATATATGTGTCAAATATGAATTATTATTGCAAGGACTTCTTAAGTCACCATATTGACATTCACTTCTTAATGTTGAACTCACACGTCTTTATCTGGTTTTAGATCATCATGAGGGAGGAAAATGGGTAAGATTTTCCAAAACCTGTGACATTCAAACTACCTTCATATGAAATTGAATGGTAGAGGAAAAACGCTTTCTTAATTGGGGGAAGATTTGAGAAAAAGTCTGGAATGTGGATATCACCTATTTTTTTATTTAACAGATATTTAAGGATGCCTACCATGTGCCAGGCCCCATGCTACACATGGAAGATACAGTGATGAACAAATAGATATAATTTCTGCATTCCCAGAACTAAATGCCTTCATTTTTTCATTTTCTCATCTAAACTTAGTTTCAATTTCATGGCCCAGGATGTGTTTTTCTTAAAAGCATAATTGAAGTGTTCTAGTAAGGCATTTGGAGGAAATAGGTGCTCATATAGGAGCATGAACATATAGGAACAAGAGTGAATCCACTTATTTACTGATGTGATTACTGTCTGCTGAAATGGAGTGATAGGAAGCAGGGACCTGGAAGAGGTTTTACAGTGCATGTGTCTGTAAGCATCATTCATTGCTCCTAGGCATTCTCAGATTTGATAGGCCATTCTCATTCTTGGATAGTATTGGGAGAGGAAAGAGAGGAAAAACACTTTGACAGGAAAGGAAAGTAAAGGAGATAAAGAATAAACAGAGAAGGTGCCCAAAGAAACTACGATTTTCCCTGGTAATCTGAAATAGATCTAACTTGCATTATCTGGTTTTCTGTGGGTATTCACCCACTCATCTATCTATTCAATAAATATATTATATATTGGGTACCGTCTTTAAGCCAAGTACTCTACTAGATGCTAGGGCACAGAAATAACCAAGATACACTAGTTCCTTAGTTCACAGAACTTCTAATAGACCAGGATTTCTCAACCTTGGTGCTATTAGCATTTTGGTACATGTAATTCATTGTTGTTAGGGGGCTGTTTTATGTACTGTATGATATTAAGCAGCATCCCTGGCTTCTATGCATTACATGTCAGTAGCAATCTCCCCACCCAACCCCCAGGTTGGGACAACCAAAATTACCTCCTGACATTGCCAAATTTCCCCTGGCTGAGAATCAGGTCAGGAAAAGCAGTAATTACCACCACCTTTGACCAAATCCTTCCACCATGTTTCTGCTTTTCTTTCTTTCAGATACTCTGCTGCATGGTTTACCCTAGGGTTTTTAAGTTGCCTTCCCCAAATATGCTACTACCATTTGCCAATAAAGACAAGTAAGGCATCTGTAAGTCCTTTTACTATTACTAACTCTTACCTCTGCTTAACACTTTACCACATTCATGTAGCTTACATTCTCTCATTTGATTCTATCAGTCAACTGGTAAGACAATATGAAAATATTATAATCTTTGATGGATGAGGAAACGGACATTTAGATGGTTACAAGCCCGAATTCTTGCAGCTAATAGAACCTGGATTCACAATCACATGTACTGGCTTAAAACCAGTGTTTTCCCACACAATCATACTATTTAATGGGGAAGAAAGGTAAGTAGGGTTAAAGCACACTTTTTCTCTTTGAAGCTGTTCAATATGTGCAGCATAGCAGTAGTTAGGGAATTTGAGGTCTACAGGCTTGGCTCTCTTACTCAGCATTTATTAGCTGAGTGGTTTTGAACTGCCCACATACATTCTTAGAGTCTCCCCAGTAGTTTGGGGAGTGTAGAGTGATCATTGCAAAAGCTGAAAGAAGCCCTAGAGATCAGCCTGCCACAGTAGAGAGAGTGTGGGTTTTGAAGTAGATGGATCAGGTGTGTGAGTCAGCATCCAAACAGGAAGCAGATGACACCTTCCCACTATCTGACCTCTTGCTGGTGACTGTACACCATTAAAACTTAATTTCTTTAAATCAGAAAACTGAAGCCCCAAGAGGTGAGTTGAATTGCCCAAGCCATTATGGTGAATTTGGTACAAAATGAAAACAACAGAAGAGCTCGATGTCCTTCCCCTCAGTGAGCTGAAGAAACTTTTTAAACAGAGGAAGGCCAACATATGGATCTGGCTCAAATCAGAAATGTATGTGTTTTGCTTTATAAGCAGATGTCTAGGTACCCGAGACAGGTTCCTGGTTTTTCAGCTTATACCCAAACATCTTTGGGGGTTACTATAACAAATTTCAGCCTCACTAAAGGATATTGAGAGTGTTCTCCTAAGTGGCTCTTAGAAGACTGGTAAACATTAAAAACACATAAAAGGCTGGTGGTGGTTTGCAATGGACTTGTCACACACACTCCTGAGCTTGGATAGCTGCAGGGCTTTATATGTGGGCCCATAGCCTTGATCTTTTGATGAGTTGTTAAAAGGTATCTGCAATTATTGAGACCCTCAGCACATTTGCCAAGATAAAAGGCCTTTCGAGTATATTGCTCTGGCATCATTCCCAAAAAGAAAACTGTCTTCTACCTGCATTGCCTCAGGGCACTCCAACTTGCATAGAGAGGAAATAAGTCCAAATCCTGGGTCTGCAACTTAGGGTTATGCACGGCCTTAGAATTCATCTGCCTTGGTATCTTCATCTGTAAAATGGAAATAATGAGTACCATTATGAGTAATAATTATTACCTTCCCACAGTTATGAAAAGGATTGCTGTCATAGATGAAATGGGAAAGCACTGTTGAAACTGTGCAGGCCTGGACAATACCATTGTTATTTTCTTCCTCCGTAAGTCAAAGTCCTTTTGCTGTCAGTTTTCATTCCATGCCCTTGATGAGTGCTTGAGGTTAGGGGAACCCTTTCTCCAGTCTACCAGGAAAATCATGGTAGTTATGGGATGGGTCTAAAGTGGTCTGGAAATGCTTTGCTGGGTCATTCCATCTCAAGGGGAGATTTATGCCATATTATAAATTGCAGAGACAGAGAATCATCACTGAAGAATAACTATAATGAATCCAAATGCAGTATGGATAAAGCCATTCCCTATGATTTACTCATCTTAGTAATGCCCCTGAATTTTCCTTTCCACTTTCTTGGGACCCCTTCACTGCCATCAGTCCTGCCATTACCCATTTGTTGTGGAGTCAGGGCAGAGGGGGCAGGGGTTGACAGGACCGGGACCTTCCCCATCAGTTTCTAACACTGTGACTTTAACCCTCTCTGCTCTTCACATGATGCTGAAAGCTCCTCGGGGGAATTGACAAATGATAATTTTCTCCCCAAGTATCGAAGCTCAGGGAAAGCCTCTCTCTGCCTGCTCTGGGTTTTTCATTAGCCCCCACTATAGGAAATTCAAAGGTTTCTCATTTCTCATGTTTTATTTACCTCGAAGCATCTCCTGACACATTTGATCAGAAAACTCGTTTAGCTCAAATTTTTTTCGAAGACCATTATCTGCTGGCATTCCTCTCCCAGACTCCTTTCCTCGGCTCACCTCTTCACTCTGAGTGGTATTTATAACTCCTCATCTTCTGAGGCATTTGGAAGAAACCCTCCTTCCTTCCTCCCCCAGACCGGTTCTCTGATATAATTTTTTTTTCTCCCTCTCCCACTGCCTTCACACTCAAAGAAAGTGTTTCTCAAACATTTTTCTGTGGATCTCTTCAAGAAGGCAAGAATGTTTTCTTATTTGCTCACTCATTCATTTGTTCATATGTTCATTCATTTATACATTCTATATAATACTGAGCAGCCACTGTGTTCTGGGTATTATGTTAAGATTTGGAATGCAGAAGTAACTAAAACAAATATGCTCTCACGTAAGATTTGTAATCTAGTTGGGGGAGAGGCAATTTTGAAATCCCTCAAAAGTGATTTAATTATCCATATAGTAAATGCTAAAAATAAAAGCTAAGCCATCCTGGGTACTAATTATGTGACAGGCACGAGTCCAAGTGTTTTATGCATATTAATTTGTTTAAGGCTTGTAACAATACTTTGAGGAAGTTAAAAGAGGAGGGGATTAGTGCCCATAAAACCAGAAGGGCATAGACTATTAGTAAATTGGGGAATACTGGAATGAGAATGATGCAACAGGACAAGATGCTATGAGTCTGAAGAGCTGCCATTTATGTGGTGCTTTCTGTTTACCAGGCACCGTGCACTATACTTCATAGGACTTGAATTTCACAACACCACCATGAAAGATCACTATCATTATTTTAAGGATGGGGAAATGAGATGTAGAGAGCCTGAGCCTGAGTCCAAAGCCACACATTGTGTATGTGGTGACTCTGACAGTATAACTTAGGTGTGTTTGACCCCAAGTCTAGGCTCTTACTCGCTATGATAACCAGTGAAAAGTTGATAAATATTCCTCGTGCAGTTTCTCTCCTGGTAAATACTGGTAAAATTGAGAAAAACATGGATTATTTTTATGTGTATCTGAATTAGAGCCACAGTAATTGTTCTTGAAATAAAATGGGATGTTGTATGGACTGGGAGTGTTGAATCTTTCAGCATATTTTCATGTAACAACTACCTGTTCAGAGGGTGAGCTGAAGACCAGCAGCGTGGGCATCACCTGGGAACTTGTTAAAAATGCAGTCTCAGCTTCCACCCCGACCTACCGAGGATTAGAATCTACATTCTTATAATCTCCAGGTGATTTGCATACACTTTTAAGTTTGAGAAGCTCAGATCCAGTACAAATTACAAGAATAGGCATCCAGCCCTGGTTGCGATGCTAACCAGCAGTTTTTTGACCTGCCCAGATTTTCTTTGCCTTTTCAGTGGAAATGACCTCAGCTCTCTTCACAGAGGACTCAGAAACTCCTCAACAGAAGAGCCTGGAGAGGAAGAGTCCAGAGAAACTCAGAGACTCTCTTTTTCCTCTGGAATCAGTTTCTCACTATGTGGTCCAAGGACTACCTACATGAAAATCACCTGGGGAGTTTATTAAAAATGATGTTCAGATTAAAAGCAGTCTTGTCAGAATGGCAATAAATGCCAAAAATAACGTGTCATAATGTCTTCAAACACCAAGAGAAAATGGCTGTTAGATGAGAACTGAATCTCTCTCCCAAGGTATTTATCTGGGATAAGGATGCAATAAAGTCATTACCAGACAAATGTTAAATGACACTTAAACTTCACATTTGATTGATCTCCTTTTGTGAGGAAATGTCACTGTGGAATGTGTACTTTGGATCTACCGGAATATGGATTTCAAATCCTTGCTCCCATTACCCACTAGCTGTGTGACTTTTGAGTGACTTACATTTTGAGCCTCAGTTTTCTCATTGTGTTGTTTAGTTTCTCTATTAAAAGAGAAGCTTGCTAATATCCACACCATGCTGAATATTCATGGAAACCTGGTGCATCCAAGCCCTACTGAAGCTACCAGTTGAGTTATATGTTTGCTTATACAGTAAGTTAATTGTATTAATCCTAAAAAAAGTCCCCAGTTTCCCTCTCTGATTTTGCTTTTGTACATAGTCATGTTTGGGTGTGTGTGTGTGTGTGTGTGTGTGTGTGTGTGTGTATCTTCAAATGTTCTCAAAGCCAAATGTCAACTACTTTATCCTGCTCCCATTAAGTTTATTCTGAAGCAGACCTCTAGTATCACGACCCTTCTTTTCCTCCTGTATTTGTCCATTTTCATACTGCTGATAAAGACATACCCAAGAAGAGGCAAGGTGCAAAAGAAAGAAGTTTAATGGACTTACAGTTCCACGTGGCTGGGGAGGCCACACAATCATGGCAGAAGGCAAGGAGGAGCAGGCCATGTCTTACATACATGGATGGTGATAGGCAAAGAGTGAGCGAGCTTGTACAGGGGTATTCCTCTTTTTAAAACCATCAGATCTCATGAGACTTATTCACTGTCCCCAGAACAGCAGGGGAAAGACTTGTCCCCATGATTCAATTACCTCGTACTGGGTCCTTCCCACAACACATGAGAATTCAAGATGAGATTTAGTGGGGATACAGCCAGATCATATCGCCTCCCCAGTGTCTAATATACAGTATTTGGCATAATGTAGGCCCCTAAGTAAATGTTTATTGAATAAATGACAATCATTTAGAATCACACTCCCAGCAAGGAGCATTCTGTTCCATTAGTACCTTTAAGCCTCTCCAGGCCAACTTGCTGGGTAAAGAGTAAATAATTTGATGAAATTGGTCAGAAGGATATGGGAATGGGATGGGAGGGGTAAGAATTATAGTTTCCATTTTTTGAGCCCTTCAGGCACAAGGTAGACTATGTAAAATACATTTGATCATTTAATTCTCACAACAGTCCCATGAGACAGGGGATCACTCCCTAATTTTACAACTTAGAAAACGGAAGGTTTGATGGGTTTAGAAATTTGTTTAAGAATGTGGAACTAGGAAGTGATGGCGTAAGCTTTAATCCCAGATGAGCTTGAACCCATAGCCCATGCTCTTAACCACTGCACAGTTTGGAAAGGGGCAGATCTGATTCATGATCACGCTTCCTTCCCTGAGGTCTTGCCACTTGTCCCACCCTCCTGGTGAACCCACTTGTGATCCTGGCTAGTTTCTCATTGTTTTCTGTTTTCTCCCCACCCCATGCCTTTAAGTCCTCATCCTCAAATCCATCCTGAGGTGAGTGAAGTGTTCCACTTCAATTGAGGACCAAACACAAATACACCACCAAAAAAATGGCATTTTATTTTCTGCCAGATTTGGTGGGTGCAGGGAAGCGCTCCTCTTTGTAGAGAGGCCCCTGGACTGGGCTGTCTTTTGGGGGGGCCTCTCTGAGTGGTAAGAAGGGGCTGTTTATAGTCATAAGCTTTGCTTGTTTCTCCCTAAGTGGGGCTATCATCTTCCAAGCTAAGAATGCCTTTTGTAGCTTGCCTTGAAGTACCTCTTGCGAAGTTATCTGCCGCTTTGATACATACATAGAACCCTCTTGTTTTTCTTTTCCCAAGATAAGAATGAACTTCCTAATGAATTCCTCAGTTCTTTCTCTTTGAGTAAACTCTGACCCACAAGGATAGTTTTCAATTCCAGACAGCTAATATTTTTTATTCTAGTCATACCATTCTATTGAATTTAGATTTCCACTTATAATAATACTTTTTTTGTTTTTTTATTTTTTTATTCCTTACGGTCTTAAAATGTCACTATTTTTCCCCTAGAATTTTCTAGGACATTTATATCTCACCAATAAGCATTAGCACTGAGAAGTACAGAAGGTTCATTTTAATGAGCTCTTCAGGATTTGTCTTGCATCTGCTGAAATAAATTAGGTCAAAATCAGATTGAAGAGATCTTCAAGTACTGCAACACCTAACAAACTGATTTTATTATTTAGAAAACAGGACAAAGTGAAAAGAACTGCAGTTTAAGAAAATTAAATTTGTGTACTTAGTGAAAGATCAGAAGTCTCAGTGGAGAAAAATTCTAATTTGTATTACCTACAAAAGAGGGAGAAGGTCACCTGAAAAATTACACAGACCCACAGAGCTCAAACCATATTATAGACACAATGAATATTTAGCAAACTTTGGTCCAGGAACGGAGAAGACGCTACTGCTTTGTCTGAGCTCATGCCTTAGAAGTGTAAGACTACATGATTACCTTAATTTTGGGTGAGGCTTTGGATATTACTGATAACTAAGACATGGTAAATTTGATATTGATTTAGTCTTTTTGCCTTTGTTTACCTGAAATGATATGATTTTCTAACCCACTTCTTTTGAATTATTCTCTTTCCCAGGCTCTCAATTAATATTATTCTTACCTTGTCTCTTCCTAATCCTAATCCATCCTATTTCTCATTCATTTATTATGAAAATCTAGGTATCTGGCGCACCAAACTTTGCTTTTGATATATGATAAGGTAATTAAATTGTTGCATTTAATGAAGTCTGAGAAATCTGCTAACAAAATTAATTCCTCCTTGAATTTATGTGGTTTACTTTGATGGCACTGTTCTCTGCTTCTCTATCTGACGTTCTCTCTTTGAGTTTATGTATCAGTTAGCTTTTGCTGTATAACAAAACATTCCAAAATTTAATGGCTTAAACCTACATAATTTATATAACTCATGATTCTGTGTGTCAGCAATTTGGCCAGAGCTCAGCTGGGTAGCATGTCTGCTTACCTTGATTGGCCCCACTCATGTGTCTTTGGTCATTCTCTAATAAGGTGGTTGTTCTTTCTAAGGATTAGCTATATGTTGAGTAGAAAAATTAGGATAATTGGGCCACTTACCTGTCATCAAATGAACTAGCCTGGGCTTGTTCTCATGGCAATCAGCAGGTTCTAACCAATAAAGCAAACTGTAAAACCTCTTAGGTCTTACACTTAGAACTCAGAGAATGTCATTTTCATCACATTCTGTTGATCAAAGCAAGTCATCCCAGATTCAAGCCTGGAGCTCATTTCAGATTCAAGGGTTGAGGAAATAGACCCCACTTCTTGGCGGGAGTAGCTCCACAGCATTACAATTATTTTTACAATCTATGTAGCACTCACTCATAATCTCTGTGAGTCCAGTCTTCTTACCTCACTGCCAGAGCACACTCAACTGATTATCTTAATCTTACCTGAGGTTTGACCTCTTCAGAACAAGCCTATTGTCCCTCTTTCCTCGTAACCTATTTCTGTCAGTAAAAGTGTCATTTTTCCCACGCTTGTACTTGAAAGCCCTGTATTCATGTTACACTCTCCTCTCCTCAGCTTCTTTATGGCCAAAATCACCAAATGCTAAGAGAATCCTTCTGAAATATCTCTCTATCCCTCCTCTCCCATCACTTAAGTTTGTCCTTGATCTCTTTGTCTCTCATTGTTCTTTCATTCAAGACTTCCAGCACACCCCCTCCCAATTAATCTCACCTATCTCTTCTCTTTCCTGTTCCAAAACCTTCCACTGATTCACTATTGTAAGTTCAGCCTTTTCTGCCAGATACACTTCCTGATTTGACCCCAAATTGCCTGTTCAGAGTTACTCTCACTATTCACCAATTTGGATTTTCATACCTCAGTGAAATGAGAAATTTCAGTGGCCCCAAACACTGTACAATTGTTTCTATGCCTTTATTCATACTATGTTTTTCTCTGTCCTTTTTGACTTTTAAACTCTGACCCACATCCATAACTCAGACCAAATTTTCTTCTACTATAAAGCCAAAGGCAATGGTCGCAGAGATTTCTCTCCTTAGTGTTGTTCTGTTAGGTATTTAGGCAGCACTGCGTATTTTCCCATGTGAGTATGTTTCATCCTAAATTATCCCGATAGTCATAGGCACTAAAATTGGCTCCTGCAGCAAAGTTTGGCCTCCTTGAGAATAAACACATCATATCTTCCTTCTAGATTATCCATATCTCATTGGACAGGGTATGGGCAAAATAGATATTCAACAAAAACTTATTTGATTGAATTAAATCTCTAATTTCATTTAATCATCCCCTTTGTGAAGATGATTTTTCCTATCATTTTAAGAAGCAGAAAATCTATGTGATTTATCAAATTCAATATTTAGGGAGCCAGGAAAGGAATATGGGTCCCTAAACTCTGAACTAAATCACATTTTTTACACAGACCCTACAGTCTCTTAATCTTGACAAAACAATTTCTATTATCACCAAGACAGAAGAAAATGCTGCCACCCCTCATTTAGCAAAGTCATCTTTGAGACCTCCCTCACCCACTGTCATCCAATTCAGCACTAAATTCTGTCAATTTTCCCTCCACAATTTCCTTCAGTCTGTCTGCTTCTCTTCATCTCCACTCTCACTTCTCTCTCTGTCTCAGATGACTGCAACATCCCATAAAAGTTCTCACTGTTTTCTACTCTTTTGCCCACTCACACCTTCCTCCAAGCTATTCTCCACATAGCAAACAGAGGTCATTTCTGAATTCAAGTCTGCTCATCCTGCTTAACACATTTGAGTAAATTTTCATTGCTGTTAGATTAAAGGTTACATCCTTAGCAGATCCATAAAACCCTGCAGCATCTAGCCATTGATTGCTTCTCCTATCTTTTCCTATAATGCCCCTTACATCACTGCTTTATCCAGCCCAGTTCCTCAAGTACACCATGATCCATTCTTCCACAGAGTCTTTACATACACTATTCTTTCTGCCAGAACACTCTTCTCATCCTTTAATAAATGACTACCTTTCATTTATTTCTACATCCTTAGGGCAATTCAAATTATTTTGCTGGTTACTTAATCCATGTCTCTCTTATCCATCAAACTATAACCTCCTTGAAGGCAGAAACCCTCTTTGGTTTTTAGCCTTTAATGGCTTTGCTGAGCAGAGCAGTATCCAATGCATATTAAACACTCAATATATAATAAATATTTGATTGAGAAAATGAGTGAACAAATGAATGAAGAAATCGTCTTCTATGTCCCAGCCCTGTGCTCATGCATATATAAATATGCATGAGATGTGAGTTATAGACTCTAGAGTTCAAATTTTCATTAGGAGAGGCAAGTGTGTAGGGTCCAGTAGAAACTTAAAGACAGAGGTACCAACTTTCCCTTGTGGTAGAGGAAAGGAAGAAGACAGAATGTGTATTAGTCTTTTATTTCTGCTACAAAAAATTACCACAAACTTAGTGCCTTAAAACAACACAAGTTTATCTTACAGTCTAGAAGTCAGAAATCCTAAAATCAAAATATCTGCTGGCCTACATTCCTTCCGGAGGCTCTAAGGGAGAAGCCTTTTCCTTGCCTTTTTCAGCTTCTTGAGGCTGCCAGTTTTCTTTGGCTCATGGCTCTTTCTTCTATATTTAAAACTAGTAGCCTAGCTCAGCCATCTTTAAGTTTCTTTCTGTCTCTCTGACCTCTGCTTATGTCATCACATCTCTTTCTCTGACTGACTCATCTTTCTTTCTTTTATGAGGACACTTGTAATTTCATTGAGCCCATCGGATAAATCCAAGATCATTTCCTCATCTCAGGATTCTTAATTTTATCTGCAAAGACTCTTTCTAGCATGTAAGTTAATTATATGATAGATTAGCATGTGACCATCTCTGCAGAAGTTTTTATTACATCTACCATGGAAGGGTAAAGAAAGGGTATAAGAGTAGCTTCATGGAGAAAACAGCACTTGAACTGAGTCTTAAAACCCAAAGATGGAGAAAGTACTCCAGGCAAAGACAGAGCATAGGTGAGAGTTTGTAGACAAAAAAAAAAAAAAAAAGCCAAGATTGGTTCAGAAAGTAGTGTTGTATGTAATTTGCTATTTGTGAAGACAATGAGAGATGAGGCTAGAGAGAGAAGCAAGGACTTGAAGACCAAAGGCCTTGAATGCCATGCTAAGGAACTTTGACTCTATCTGGCAGGCAATGGAGGACCACTGTCTGGTGACAAGTGGGGAAAAGGAGGTGATACAGTCAGGCTTGCATTCTGGAAAGACAGCTCTTGTGGCAGCCTGGATATAGGTGTTTGAGGGCAAGGCTGGAGACAAGTACAGCTGACAAGACCAGCACTCTGGGCAAGTGATGATAGTGGCCTGAACCGAAGCACTAGCAGCCAAATACAGAGATGTACACAGGTATAATCAATATTATGAATGTAGAAGTAACAAAACTATGTAACTGACTGAAGGAGATGGTGGAAAGAGGAATGCAGGATGACTCTCAGATTTGTTTTTTTTTTTTACTTTGGGACAGAGGCGGGTACTGTGGGCTGAGATTGGGCATATCTCAAATAAGACTGTTGCCATGATTTCTAGGAAATACCCTAAAAGGAACATAGCCTTTAGATGCTTTTTAAACCTTATGTCCTAATACCATATCCAGGCAGAAATTCTCATAGTACTTGGTAAATGGGTCTGTTGTTTCATTTCTAATGTTTCACTGGACTTGTAGTGTTAAGAAATGAGAACTTTATAATGATCATCATCATTAAAGAGATCTGGTTCATAGGAAGCACGTTCTACATTACCCAGCTCCTCCTACTCCCTTTGGCATTTGTCTACCAGTTCTTTCCAGGAAACATAAACCCTTAAATGAATAAAATTCAAGCAGCAGCTTCCTCCTTTTACTCGAGCAGTTCTGACATCTTCTTACATCTTTGCCCTGGGCTTTTTCTGAATTTGTGTCAAAACATTTCTTCTAATTCTGTCCCCACAAACCACTAGTTCTGTTAGGGATTTGTATCCAATCCCAGCATCTGTGAAAAACAGTGGTGTGGCTGAGTGAAATCCAAAGAAATCCAGGTCCCTCTAAGTTCTCACCCTATGTCAGGCTCTACTTGTCTTTTTTTTTTTTTTTTTTTTGAGATGGAGTCTCACTCTGTCGCCAGGCTGGAGTGCAGGATCATGGCTCACTGTAACCTCTGCCTCCCGGATTCAAGTGCGTTTTCTGCCTCAGCCTCCTGAGTAGCTAGGATTACAGGTGTGTGCCACCACACCCAGCTAATTTTTGTATTTTTAGTAGAGATGGTGTTTCACAATGTTGTTCAGGCTGGTCTCGAACTCCTGACCTCATGATCCACCTGCCTTGGCCTCCCAAAGTGCTGGGATTACAGGCATGAACTGCCACACCCGGCCTGCTTGTCTTTACTTCAATGTATAGATGAAGTTCAAGAGAAGAAGGGTGTCTCTGGATTTGGCTCAGAACTCAAGACAGGTGGTCCTGGGTTCAACTCTTTGCTTTATTGCTTATTCTGTGTGTGATGTTACAGAAATTACCATGCTATGAACCTCAATTTTCTCAGCTGTGGAACAAAGATAATACTTATCTTGTAGGTGTGTTGGGAAGATTGTTTGAGATTATGGATATAAAGCACGTTCTTCAGGATGTGGAAAATAGTAAATGCTTCCCAAACGTTAGTTAATTATTTTGATTGTAAGTATTTTATTATTAATAATTGCCATAGAGTGACTCATAACAACATAACAAACATTCAGAGTCTTTAGGAAGACCCGCCTGATCTTGCCTCAAGCCTCATCTCATGCTATGCTTCCTCTTGCCCACTGCAGCCATAGTAGCTTCCTTTTCTTTCCCCAACCATGTCTTGCCCTTAGAATTTTCTGTCCAAGACTCTCCATTCGTCCATGTCTAACTCTTTTCAAGACTAGCTTTTTCTCAGTCTTTTGGGCCAGAGAGTTCCTTCCTCAAAGAAGCCTTCCTTGTGCACCTTATCTGAGAAGACCGCACTATTGCTCTTCTACCATTGTACCTCCTTATACCTTAATTTCATTTATCACAATTTTATTTTTATTTGCCTATTCATTTCTTGCTATATACGTAAGTAAATACACTACACCCAGCACCTACACAATGCCTGTTATTTTGTGTGCAGTCAATAAATATTTATACTTAAAAGATATTCATTTTTTATTTCAAGAAAAATGTCTGCATATTTCTGATAAAACAAATTGGATACAGACTGTCCCAAAAAGAGCCATAGATAAAATAAAACCTTGAATTCAGTTGTGTGAATTTATATGTATTAACCTCTAGTTTAGGTTACTGAGTTGTACTTTATTCCCAGAACATGAGTGCTGGCTTCCTAGAGTTATTGATAACAGAAGTCATGGAAAGATACCCTTCCTAAATTGTACACTAATATAAAATGGTCTGAGATTTATCTCTTTAGAATGGTGATATCCTTTTCATCTATTATGACTGGGAAGATATGAAAACATTAGACTGGAAAATTATTCTTTGCATATTTCAGTGTGCATCCATTATAATATGCAGTTACAACCAATCTCTGCTAAGGAAGTCAAAACACTGTAACATTTTGATGCTCTCAACTGGCCTCTTGGGCATTGCTTTCAGTTTACTGTAAAGGAAAGGTGCTTATGTGAACATCCAAGCCCTGGTGACCAGGGAAATGAGTGGTGAATGAAGATTGGGTTCTACCATTCCTGTCAGGCTCCTTTGCCCTGCAGACGCACAATTCAGCTGCCACTAATATGCTTTGGCCACTACAAATCACAGTCTGCAGAAACTGCGTTATTCCATTAGAAATAAACTCTATGCCACACATAGTTATTGAGGTCTCATGTGTGCCAGTGGGTTTCTCAGAAGGATTCTGCCACTTTCTTTTACAGTTGAGGGAAAGAGATTCAGCTATGTCACTTTACTATGGAACATTTTATGTTACCATTACAGTGAAGTGATCTTCATTCAGGGTAGCTCCCTTCTAAGAAACAGGCTGGCTCAAAAAAATTCAGATCCCAGATTTTCTTATAGATGGAGTTTTGATGCACATGGAAATAACGAAAATGGAATTGGTGACATGATTCTAAAGGACACGGTTTATGGTAATATCCAAGAAAAGTGGAAAGTGTGGAATCAGAAACCTAAGTGGGCAGTACACCTGGAAAGTGCCTTGGAAATAGTAGCTGCCCCAAAGTAGCTGTGAGTGAATGTGAGGGATAGGTTTAAAAGGCGAGGCATCCGTAGTCCATCACCAGTAGCGGCACCTTATAAGTTGTGCTTCTCTATAAGAGCAGAAGTTCTTAGCCTGAGGTCCTTGAATCTGTGGGTTGGAGAATCCTGAGAGGTATCTGAATCCACCATGTCCACATGACAATTTTTAAATATATGTGCAGATGAGAATTTTTCTGTAGAGTATGTCCATAGCTTTCAGATTTCTAAAGGGGAAATTAAGCTTAAACACTAGCCCAAAGATACTCCTCAGCTCGTCTCATCAGGACTTTCCTAGATAACCACTATCAAATTTCCCCCCAAACAAGTTCATCTTATTCCAGCTTCCAAGATACCCTCACACCTTGGAATGCTGTCATTCAATTTTTGTCACTTTTATTTATCTATTTTTCGTCATGTTGATCCAGCCTCCTTTCCCTCATATGTCTTCACATTTCATGTAGATGCCCTTTTTCCTAACATTTAATTCTACTTTTTTCTCTTACTTAACCACTTCTGGTAGACCAAAGTACCCCTAAGTCACTTTGATATACACTTGTGAGTTTCACCTTGTTCAGAGAAGGGATTCATTTCCAGTTCAACAAATTACATTAAATGCTTGCTATGAGCTGTGCACTGTTTGCACTGATGCTATTTCTGTCATGTTCATCTTTATTTACCTTCCGCAAATAATTTTTTCTCTAATTTTTTTTCCCCTGCTTTTTAACTTACCTCTACTGCCTGTTTGACTGGAGTTTTGCTCTTGGCTTACTGGCCCTCATTGAGGAAATTAATTTACAGACACTCCCACAGTATGGGGGTTGCAGAGATGATCAAAGGATGGTCCTTGCCTCAAGGGCTTTCAAACAGGCAAGGAAAATAATGTAATGGCATCCTGCCTTCTTTGCCATTCTTAATCGTTTCATTTTTATTTAATTTCTTTTCACCTCCATAGAAGATATTCCACTTTCCTTTCTAGTTCCTCAAATACCTAATCTTTACATCTTCCTTTAATAAGATTAAGACCCTTTTGTATAAGATCCTCAATTTCCCTTTTTTTCCAATTCACTGTAACTTCCCAGAGCCCCATCCAATGCCTACTTCTTATCTCTCAGAGAAAGAATATTCTCTCATGTTCATCAGACACATATTTATGGGGCAAATACTATTTGTGAGGCACTTCCCACTTACATTTCTGTTCCCACATCTTCCAGTTTTCTCCAGCTCGTTCAAACCACTCCTTTTAGGATTGTATCACTAGTTTTTGCATCATTGTCTGTGGTTCTCATCAACAAACAGGATGTCTCTGATAGTATTTTAACCTTGCTAGATGTATTAAAAAGTAGTATAAATTTAATTTGGGAGCCCAAAGCTAAATTTTTTAGAAAAGACCACTCTGTCTTTTAGTTACAGAATCACTAGATGGCTCCATACTTGCAGTGTCTTCTGCAGTGCTGGAGTTTGATGGGATAATACTTATGTCTGTGTTCATTCGTGTGCTCCATGTGAACTCCACTTATCACTGGTACTCAGAAACTGAAACCAATATGTTAAACATCAAGTAATTTGATACATTTTATTGCCTCTTAGATTTAATCAATAGAAAGACATTATTGAAAGATGGCGAGGATCTTTATCTTATTGCCTAAAAAATAATGTCTTTTACATGGAATATAAAACCCTGTAGGCTATGGTGATCCTTCATTTCATTAAAATATAATGAGAAAAAGCTACTCTCCTGTAATGAGGCAGAACTAAATGGGTCCTTAGCACAATCAATAAAAGATTATTAACAAAGAAAATTTTTGTTCAAGAAAAGAGAATATATTTTCTTCTATGTCCTACAGTAGTATAGTAATAGAACAGAGTGAAATTTCCTTAAAGAATGTTTCTCTTGGGAATTTTGCTTAATATTATTTTTGAATATTCTTCTAAAAGCATGAAAACTATATATATTGAATGAAAAACTATATTGGATTTTGTCTACAAATATATATTCATGTATAAATTGCTTAATAATCTGATCTTAGCTTTTAAAAACTTTTAAGGAAAAATTTCAGACATGTATAAAGAAACACAAAATAATATTATGAGCCTCTGCTTCTTTGTTGTCTAGCTCCAAAAATAATTACCCCACAGCCAATGTTGTTCCTTTTACACTTTCATCCTTACACTCTCCCCAGGCATATATCACTCCTCCCATAAGCAAATTGGTGTGTATCTCTCAAAGGTATTTAAAACAAAAATGCCACAATATATCACACATAAAAATTGGCAATAACTCAATGTCATCAAATAGCTACACATTTCCAAATGTTTCACTGAATCTCATGATATTTTTATAGTTTTATTGATTCTAGATTTTTTTTTTTAATTCACACATTGTAATTGGTTGATATGTCCCTTAAGACCTTTTTTGTTTTTATTTTAAGCTCAGGGGTATGTGTACAGGTTTGTTACATAGGTAAATTTGTGTCATGATGGTTTGTTGTACAGATTATTTTACTACCCAGGTGTTAAGCCTAGTATCCATTAGTTACTTTTCCGGATACTCTCTCTCCTCCCACTCTCCACCCTCTGAAGGGCCCCAGTATGTGTTCCCTTCTATGTGTCCATTTAGCTCCTACTTATAAGTGAGAACATGCAGTATTTGGTTTTCTGTTCCTGTGTTAGTTTACTAATGAGAATAGCCTCCAATTCCTTCTAATCCAGATGTTCCTCTCTCTCTCCCTTACCTTTCTTCTTTCTTTACTTTTCCTCCTCCTCCTCCTCCTCTTCTTCTTCTTGTTCTTCTTCTTCTTTTTTGGACTCTTTGTCGTTTGTTGTTGTACTTAAATAAACAAGGTGTTTCCCCTGGAGAATTTCTCAGGCTCTGGGTTTTGCTGATTTCATTCTTGTGATGTCATTTCACATGTTTCTCTCTCTCCTATATTTCCTATAAATTTACAGTTGGGCATAGAGGCTAGCTCAAATTCAGGATTTGAGTTGTTTTGCTTTTGCTAAGAATACTTCAGAATCAGTGTGGTCATCTTCCTTTGGCAGTATATAACATCTGGTTGGCTTTCTTTTTGTGATATTAGACATCCGTGCTTAGATTTATTAATTGATGAAGGGGTGTGTGTTAGCCAGCTCAGGCTCCTATAACAAAATACTGTAGACTGCGTGGCTTAAAGAACAGAAATTTATTTCTTGCAGTTCAGAACACTGGGAATCCAGGTTGAAGGTGCTGGTAAGCTGAAGGTGCGAAGGCCTATTCTCTCAGCCTGTGGGTAGCTGCCTTCTGCCTTCTTGCCGTATGCTTACATGACTTTTCCTCAGTGCATGTATTCGGAGAGAGAGAGAGGCAAACAGAGTGTCAACTCTCTGGTATCTCTTCTTATAAGGCCCTAATCCTATAAAATCCAGCCTCACACTTATAACTTCATTTAACTTTAATTACTTCCTTAGTGGCCCCATCTCAAAATACAGACACACTGGGATTTGGGATTTTAACATGCAAATTTGGGAGGGACACAAACAGTTTGAAACAAGTTGCAAAACCATGATGTTCTATTATTTCTTCTTCGTTATTAGCTGAATACTTTTATTTATTTATTCATTCATTTGTTTATTTATCTTTCGAGATAGGGACTCACTGGGCCACCCAGGCCAGAGTGTGGTGCTGCAATCACAGCTCACTATAGCCTTAACCTCTCAGGCTCACGTGATCCTACCACCTGAGCCTCCCAAGTAGTTGAGATTACAGGCACATGCCACCCAGTTAGGCTAATTTACTTTATTTTTTGTAGAGACGGGATTGCCAATATGTTGCTCAAGCTGAGCTGAAGGCTTTTATGTAGAGAATGTCTTCTCTTCCACTCTTTGGTTAGTAGTGCTCTTTTTTTTCTGTGTTTTTTTTTCATTTTAGGTTTTGGGATACATGTGAAGGACATGCAAGATTGTTGCATAGGTACACACATGGCAGTGTGATTTGCTGCCTTCCTCCTCATCACCTATATCTGGCATTTCACCCATGCTATCTCTCCCCAACTCGCCACCCCCTGCTGTCCCTCCCCTATTTCCCCTGCACAGACCCCAGTGTATGATGCTCCCCTCCCTGCGTCCATGTGTTCTCATTGTTCAACACCCACCTATGAGTGAGAACATGTGGTGTTTGATTTTCTGTTCTTGTGTCAGTTTGCTGAGAATGATGGTTTTCAGGTTCATCCATGTCCCTACAAAGGACAGGAACTCGTCGTTTTTGATGCCTGCATAATTCATGGTGTATATGTGCCACATTTTCCCTATCCCGTCTATCATCAATGGGCATTTGTGTTGGTTCCAAGTCTTTGCTATTGTAAACAGTGCTGCAATGAACATTTGCGTGCATGTGTCCTTATAGTAGAACGATTTATAATCCTTTGGATATATACCCAGTAGTGGGATTGCTGGGTCAAATGGAATTTCTATTTCTTGGTCCTTGAGGAATCGCCACACTGTCTTCCACAATAGTTGAACTAATTTACACTCCCACCAACAGTGTAAAAGTGTTCCTATTTCTCCACATCCTCTCCAGCATCTGTTGTCTCCAGATTTTTTAATGATCACCATTCTAACAGGCATGAGGTGGTATCTCAATGTAGTTTTGATTTGCATTTCTCT